>CP139502.1:110390124-110673942 GCA_021014915.2 Artemisia tridentata subsp. tridentata | reverse complement strand
TCCGCGTTAGCATTAACAATTGTGTAAGAGTTTCTCATTTAGATTGATTTGGATTTATTCAAGTCATCTACTAAGTAATCAAAGGCTACTTAGAGATCCATACAAAACGTGGACCTACACATCTTCTTATTGTTGCTAGATCTCTTTTGTTTCAGGGAGGGATTCCCTTGAATATGTGGTCTGAATGCATTCTAACTGCTACCTATTTGATTAACAGATTACCTTCCTCTGTGCTAAATGGAAAGTCTCTTTATTAACTTGTGCATAATATTTCTCCTCCTCTTGAGCATTTGAGGGCTTTTGGGTGTCTTGCTTATGCTACCATTCTTAATAATCATGATAAATTTGGAACTAGGTCTTAATTGGATATTATAAACTGTGGAGTCTTGATAAAAAAACTGGTTGTTTTTTCTAGAGATGTGAAATTTTTTGAAGATATTTTTACTTTTAAACAAAGTTTTTTCTTCACAAAGTCAACCTGATCAAGATATAAATTGTTAATACAAATATCGTCCTAAAAACGTTATTTATATTTTACGATATTTGCTTTATTTTGTTAATGACAATTATAAGGTTTATCTTTAGCAAAGCATATATATAAGTTAAAGTCTTTTACATTTATAGTAACAAGTCTTTTAAAACACATTTACACATTACATGATCACTAGGATTCACATTGCATATATACATTTTACATTTACATGTTTTACTTTTATTTCTTAAATTAGAAATATTAAACATGACATCATGGCATACCTTATTTTAATATCTTTAGGATATCTTGAGGATTTAGGTGATATCTTGTATAGATCTTCAAGCTAAAGAGTTGACTTTGGAAGATATGAAAAGATTGTGCAAGATATGGAAAGATATGGGAATATCTTAGCTGTCTGGTTCCCGCGGAACCAAACACCACAACTGGCAGATCCCATAATTTGGATCCGCCAAATCCGCCGCCTGTTGATCAGCTTTGCCTATAAATAGCAAGCTGATCATTCAGGCACAATTATCACTCATATAGCTTAAATTATATATTCATTCATTTATACATCACTAATCCATATCATTCATTTCATTCTTAGTGATCTATCTTTTGTAGCAAAGAAGATCAAGCATACAAGCTTCAACAGACTGTTGCAAGTTTTATTAGTTAGATACTGTGTGATTTGTTAGTGTTCACACATCATTGTTATACCTTTCATTCAGTAGAGTTTGGTTAGTATTTTAGTCCTTAAAACACAAAGAGTGTCGGGAGTGGTTGTACCCTTGTTAAAGAACCAACGGGAGTGGTTGTACCCTTGTTAAAGAACCAACGGGAGTGGTTGTACCCTTGTAAAGAACCCGGTGTTTAGCTTAGTACCGGATAAAGAGTAAGCGACGTGTAAAGGTTTTCTCCGCCTAGAAGGGAGCTTGTTTCTTAGTGAAGAAAAACTCTCGAGTTAGAGGCTCGAGGAGTGGAGTAGGGCAAGGAAGAGAGTCCTTGTAGCCGAACCACTATAAACATCCGTGTTGTGTGGTTTGATCATTTCTTTCCTTACTTGTTAATTATATATTGCTTGATTGTTTGCTTTACTTTGAAATCACGTTAAGTATATAAAGTGAAGAAAAGTTTAAAACTGTAATAACCCCCCTTCTAGTTTTCCACAATTGGCATCAGAGCTATGTTACTCAAGATTTTTAAAATATATTATATTTTAAAACTTGAAACGATCAATGGATTTTGAAAACTTTAAAGAAGGGCAATTTATGCAAAGACCACCACTATTTGAACCAAATTATTTCATATATTGGAAAAATCGCTTTGAAAGTTATGTGAAGTCAAAGGATATAGATCTATGGGATATTATCATAGAAGGTGATTATAAACCTATATCAAATGTATTAGGTGGTCGGGATGAAGGTACTTCTCTTACTCGTCACAGTGATGAGCAAAAGAAGTTGATTACCAAAAATAATGAAGCTAAAATGATGCTTTATAATGCCTTACCTAAGAAAGAATATGAAAGAGTTTTTATGTGTAAAACGGCTAAGGATATTTGGCAATCATTGATTATCACTCATCAAGGGAACTCACAAGTCAAAGATAACAAAATTGATCTTCTTGTTCAACAATATGAACAATTTGTTATCTCTGAAGATGAGACCATTGATAGTGCTTTTGCTAGGTTTAATACTATAATTACTTCTCTTAAAGCACTTGACGAATCTTTTTCTAGTAAGAACTTTGTCAGGAAATTTCTTAGAGCACTTCATCCAAAGTGGAGAGCAAAGGTGACGGCTATTGAAGAATCCAAGGATCTTTCAAGCTTGACACTTGACGAGCTCATCGAAAATCTCAAAGTTCACGAAATAGTGATGGAAAAAGACTCAGAAATAGTTAAAGGCAAAAAGGAGAAGATGAAGTCCATTGACTTAAAAGCTAGAATAGAATCAAGTGATGAAAAGTCTAGTTCAGATAGCGAAGACGAAGAGTATGCCATGGCCGTTAGAGATTTCAAGAAGTTTTTTAGGAGACGAGGAAAGTTCGTAAGACAACCTCGTGAAGAAAAGAAATCCTTCCGGAAAGACCGTGATGATAGGAAAGGAAAAGTAGATAGGAAATGCTTTAGGTGCGGGGATTCCAGTCATCTAATAGGAGAATGTCCAAAGCCTCCAAAGAACAAGTCTCAAAGAGCATTTGTTAGTGGAACTTGGAGTGACAGTGAAGGTGATGACGACGAGCCTAAGAACGACGAAGTTGCTCTCATGGCTCATGACTCAGAAGAGGTACATTCTGACTCTTCATACTCTTCTATTGATGATGAAACCTTAGAAATAGAATATAACAAACTGTGTGATATTACTTTAAAAATCATAAACAAAAATAAGTTCTTAAAAACCAAAACGACACTTTTAGAAAACGAAGTCTATTGGTTAAAAGAAAATGAAATACGATCAGAAAAGGGTAAAAGCGTTAAAGAAACATGTGTCTCATGTCAGAAACTTAAGCTAGAAATAGAAACACTTAAAATAACACAGGAAGATCTTATCAAACAAAACTCTAAGTTTAAAAGGTTTGATAAAAACATTTGTTTAGCAGATGAGTTAATGCAAATTCAAAAGTTGCCTCATGATAAAACCGGACTAGGATTCATGAAATCAGGAAACTTAAATGACTTTTTGAAACAAACAGTGAAAGAAAAAGAAACTGTTTCAACAACTTCAGACAACCACGGATCTGGCGGACCTAAAAATTTGGTTCTGCCAGTTATGCGAAAAGGCTCTGCGGAAACAGTTGATGAACAGAAGGTTCTTAAATCGGATCGTATTGAATTCATTAAGGTCACTAGAAAACCTAGCACTAGTACAACTGATAACAAACAAAAACCAGCAGTTTCTATAGAAAGAGGTCAAGTTAAAAATGAGTTTAGGACTAAAACGGTTCAACAAAGACCTCAAACTAGTTTTCCTAAACACCCCTTTCCAAAGAGTAATGTTAACTCACAACATTATCATCAAAATAATTGGAACCAAAACATGTCTAGGAATTATAGAGGTCCCAATTACATGCCATGGAACACTTGTCCACCATTTTCATACATGAACCATGATAATGTTATGTTTAACCCAAACGGACCCATGAGATATTGGGGACCAAACGCTTGAGTTTTTCTTGAACTTAGGTGTGCTTAAAAGTTGAGTTAGAACCAGATGAGTGGATTAAAGATAGTGGGTGTTCAAGACACATGACGGGGAACAAAAACCTTTTCTCATCCTACCAAGTGTACGACGGAGGTAATGTCACATTCGGTATCAAGCTTAAAAGTAAAATCATCAGAAAATGTACAATCTCTCATGACTCTCTCACTATTGATGATGTTGCTCATGTAGATAATTTAGGATTTAACTTGCTTAGTATTAGTCAATTATGCAGCAAAAAGTATAACGTCATTTTCAGTGAAAATGGAAGTAAAATACTAAAAGATGGCATAACCGTAGGAAAAGGTGTTTTGAAGAATAACGTTTACGTTATGAAATTAGACAAAACACCTAAAGACAAACTTTGTCTCACCTCTCTGGACGAAAACTCAACTCTATGGCATAGACGCTTAGGTCACGCTAATATGAGGTTAATCCAATCCTTATCATCTAAGGAACTCGTTAGGAACCTGCCCAAGTTGAAATACGACCAACACTTTTGTGATGCTTATAAAATTGGGAAACAAGTTCATAATAGCCATAAGGCTAAAAACATGGTGTCTACATCTAGGTGTCTAGAATTGTTACATATGGATTTGTTTGGTCCATCCGCTATACAAAGTTTCGGGAGAAACTTCTATACTTTGGTAATAGTCGATGATTACTCTAGGTATACTTGGACTAAGTTATTAAAAACTAAAAATGAGGCATTTGATAAATTTGAAATTCTAAGTAAGAAAATTCAAAATCAAATAGGAAATAATATAGTGTCAATTAGAACCGACCACGGTCGTGAATTTGATAACGAAATCCAATTCGGAGCTTTTTGTGATGCTAATGGCATAACACATAATTTCTCGGCTCCTCGAACCCCTCAATCTAATGGTGTAGTAGAATGTAAGAATAGAACACTTCAAGAAATGAGTCGAACAATGTTAAACGAGCAAAACATACCCCAAAAGTTTTGGTGTAATGCCGTTGACACATCCACTTACATCCTAAATAGAGTCCTAATTAGACCATTCTTAGATAAAACACCATATGAGCTTTATAGAGGCAAAAAGCCTACATTAGGATATTTTAGAGTTTTTGGAAGCAAGTGCTTCATATTAAACACTAAGGATTACCTCACCAAGTTCGATCCAAAGTCGTATGAAGGTGTATTTCTAGGATATTCACAAAATAGTAAAGCATATATTGTCTTGAATAAAGAAACATCAAGAGTCGAGGAATCGTTGAACGTAACATTCGACGAAAGTCCACCTCCCTCTAAGACATCACCTTTGGTAGATGATGACTTAGTTGAAAGTCAAATGGTTGAAAACCAAGAAAACATAGAGAATGACAAAGAAGGCGAACCGGTAAAAAGAGAAATTGTCAACATCAAAGAATCCAAAAGTCATCTATTAGACAACGTCATAGGAAAAATTAACGAAAGAACCTTAAGGTCAAAAGCCCAAAACGAAAGTAATTTCTTTTGTTTTGTTTCAACCATTGAACCTAAAAATGTTAATGAAGCCATAAAAGATGAATCTTGGGTCATAGCGATGCAAGAAGAATTAAATCAGTTTGTTAGGAATGACGTTTGGACATTAGTACCTCAACCTCAAAATCAAACCATAATTGGAACTAAATGGGTTTTTAGGAACAAAATGGATGAAAATGGAGTAGTGTCTAGAAACAAAGCTAGGCTAGTAGCTCAGGGCTACAATCAACAAGAAGGTATAGATTACGACGAGACATTTGCACCCGTCGCTAGGCTTGAGTCAATTAGAATATTACTTGCATATGCATGCGCACACGACTTTAAACTATTCCAAATAGATGTTAAGAGTGCTTTTCTAAATGGTTTTATTAATGAGGAAGTGTACGTTGCACAACCTCCCGGCTTTGCCGATTTTGAAAAACCTAATCATGTCTACAAACTTAAGAAAGCATTATACGGACTTAAGCAAGCACCAAAAGCTTGGTATGATCGACTTAAGACTTTCCTAGTTGACCATAAGTATACCATGGGCCTAATAGATAATACTCTTTTCATCAAGAAAAAGGGATCACATATTATCATAGTCTAGATATATGTGGATGACATTATATTCGGTTCAACTTGTCAAGAGTTATGCGATGAATTTTCGAAAATCATGCATGATGAGTTTGAAATGAGTATGATGGGGGAACTAAACTTTTTCTTAGGTCTCCAAATAAAACAATTAGAAGATGGGATATTCTTCAACCAATCTAAGTATATCAAGGATATGCTTAAGAAGTTTGGTCTTGAAGACTCAAAACCTATGAAAACACCAATGTCCTCCGAAACCAAACTCACAAAGGATGACGAAAGTGAATCCGTAGATAGCACTAAATATAGAGGAATGATTGGTAGTTTACTCTATCTCACGGCTAGTAGACCGGACATTATGTTTAGTGTTTGTCTATGTGTACGCTTTCAAGAATATCCCAAAACATCCCATCTTGAAGCCGTTAAACGGATCTTTAGGTACATAAAAGGCACTACACATTTAGGATTATGGTATCCCAAAGGAACGGGTGTAGAAACCATAGTGTATGCCGACTCAGACCATGCCAGTGATTATGTTGATAGGAAAAGTACAAGTGGTATTTGTACTTTTGTAGGACATTGTCTCACCTCATGGTTTGCTAAGAAACAAACAGCCCTCGCAATATCAACAACTGAAGCCGAATAAGTATCAGCAGGAAAAGCTTGCCAACAAGCTCTGTGGATGAAACAAGCTCTGTGGATGAAACAAGCTCTCGTCGACTATGGAATTGAACTCAACGACATTCCCATTCTTTGCGACAACAAAGGAGCTATCGACCTCAGCAAAAATCCAGTACAACACGCTAGAACCATACACATAGAAATACGACACCATTTCCTACGCGACAATGTTTAGAAGGGAAACATCTCAATTGAGAAAGTATCCTCAGAGGACAACATTGCCGACATTCTCACAAAACCTCTTAAGAGAGAACCTTTTAACTTTCTTAGAATTTGTTTAGGATTAATGGAACCTAGTGAGTAGATAAAACCTTAGCTTGAACCTTAGATTAACCAAACATAACAAAAACCAAAACATGAGTTTGACTCTGCGGAACCAAACGACAACAAGGGCGGATCCCTTATTTTGGTTCCGCCGGATCCGTGGATCCCTGAGTCAGATTATTAGTTTATTTAACAAACACCATGTACTGTACAACACAACTCCCCAAAACATAACACCTACTGGAACTCGACTCAACATCATCCAAACTCAAAATTTAGGTCATCTCCTTCCATCAATTTGTGCTCTAATCATCTCTGTAAGTATCCTAATCACGTCTACATTCCTGATCTGAGTCTAGGATTTCTATTTCATGAACAAAATCAAAACTTGGGGTTTATGCATATTTTTAGTTAAATCATGAAACATATTTACTGAATTGCATCACAAATCATGTTTTCCTTAGTTAGGAATTGCATCTTGTAGTACATTATCATAATTCATCAAAAACCCCATGAGAAATTTTTGCAAAAATCTTCTCACGACTAGGAAAAATGATTTTTAGCACATTGTTCATACAAATACAAAAACGTTATGTTTTAAACATCACTTGCATAATGTCTCTTGAATGCTAAAGGGAATACATAACTAATATGTATTTTCGGGTACATTCAATCGTAGCCACATTGAAGTAGGAGCGTTTGGGTTATCTCTTGTTTTATCATAAAACTTGCATAAACGAAATTTTCATGCATCAAAAGGAGTCGAGATAACTGCACATCCACATTGTCCCCATGTAGGCACACACTAGAAATTAATATACTTAGTTTCGATAGTTTTAACTAAAATATGAAATTTTTGTGTCTAGGATAATCATGCCTCCTGTGAATTATTATGATCACAAAGAAACCGACAAATACCTACCTAAACATCACAAAACCAAAGGACTTAGTGAGGAACAAGTTGAAATATTCAAAGCCCTAGAAAAACGCTATGTACATGAGGGTAGAACCATAGACCCCTCATTCCTAGAAGGAACCGTTCTTAGAGAACAACTTGCTGCCATTCGATTCGATTGTCTCCTAGACATCGATGAACTCATAATCCCCAGATTTATACTTGAATTCTATGCAACTATAGGTCTTAGCACAAATGATTATGGATACATGAACATCCATTTCAAAGTAAACAAAACTTAATTCAACATCCCTCTAGATCAATTCGGAGATGTATTAGGTGTTCCAAATCATGGAGATTGTTTCTATTCGGACAAATGGTCATTGTCCATTCTCGAATCCAACCTTGATCATATACATCCATACGACACACCTCTAATCTCAAAAGAGGACATCTGTGCTCATCTTTTCATTCCTAGAAACAACCAAACTAGGTTAAGTCGAGGTCGTCAAGTAGATCGAGATCCATTTGCTATGGAGCTAAATGAACTTAGGCCTCAATTTAAGAAGCTAGAAGAAGTCCTTAGAGCAAATGTCATAAGCACTATAGGAAATCGAGATCATGTCAATGCAAGACTTTGTTACATGATGTATTGTGTAACAAACCACCGACCTTTTAACCTCGCTTACTATATCGCCAAAAGAATGGCCGATATTCCGGTTCAAGGCACCACCGCCATGCCCTACGGGATGCTTCTCACCCGTCTCTATAGAGCCTTTGCACCCATCCCTCGAAATTCTAGAGGCTTTGTTCCTGACTACACCGAGATTAAACACACCTTTGTTCCACTTAGTGATCATAGGGTAGCCGTAGCAAAGGGAAAGCGAGCTCATCCACCTAACTCATCATCATCATCATCATCCATGAGTGAAGAGGATGGTTTGCCAAACTCTAGGATCTCTCCACCCGAGTACTTAAGCCAACTTCCTCCTATCCCGAACGAATCAGCTGAATTTCGACAAACAAAGGGTATGATGAAGAATCTTGGACGATGGGTAATGAAGCTCCACAAGAAGATGAGCAAGAAGTAAAGTGTTGGGAGTGTTTGGTATTAGACTTATTCAAACAATGATGTATTGAACTTGTGTGTTTCTTAGGATATTATGCTTGTACTTAACTTGTATGTGAACTAACTCAACATTGCAGGATGATAACACGTGTTGTTATCGATTTTCCATGTTTAAGCCACAGTTTGGCTTAACCACTTTTATGGTAAGTTATTATCATTGAATTAACCTAAGTGCAAACGTGTGTTAGAACCCGTGTTTTTAGTTTTATTCTATCACATATTAGTAGTTACATATGTTTTAGGAGAATTTCCGGGATTTGAGCGGGTAACGCAAAATTTGACAATCTCTCTGTTTAAATTAGCACTTCTGAATGGTGGATTTGGCGGAACCAAATTCTGGGTTCCGTCAGTTGAAATCTTTGGCTCCGCCAAAATACAAACCACGGATTTCGCGAAACCAAAATTTTGGTTCCGCACTTTTTATTGATTGGATCCGCCGTATCTAACAGTAACTTTTTCAAAATTCCCGACTAATCCCGATCCTTAGATTATTGATTCTAGTTCTTAGGTTTATTCTACTGATCATTAGGAACATTAGGATGTTTTAGGAACACTTAGAATCATAAGAAATCAATTTCCCACCAAAATTTGAAAATTCAAATTTTCCATGTGAGTTACCTTTCTGTAACAAACAAGGAACCCTCAAATTGGTTCCTTGCAATCCGTGGGAACATCACATCAATGGATTTCCCACTCAAGCCTTGCATTTACTGCATATCTTCAACATTTCACTCAACTTCATCTCTATGGGTTGACTTAGATGATGTGACTAGCACAATTTTTTGTTCCAAATCATTAGGAACCTCCATCCTTCAATGGATTAACATCAAATCCAAACACAACTTTCAATACATCTTACTGTCTATAAATTAGGAAGATCAGGATCATCACAACTCACTCACTCACCATCATCTCCAACTATCATTCCTGTACTCTTGAACAAATCTTCTCACTTTTCAAATGACAAAATCAAGTAACTCATCCACAAGCAGACCCGCAAGAAGGACAGCTCGTATGAGTGTCCGTCCTTGTTGCTTCGTAAACTTAGCCAATTCATCATCAGAGGAGTCATCTCCACTTAACATATCCTCACCAATAGCCAATGAGAATTTTCTCAACCTTGCTACTCCAACACCACCTAACACCATCATCAACACACCACCTCCAACAATCACTCCTGTAGCAACCACACCACCACCCGCTCCATCACAGCCTACCATGATCCACTACCACCTCAACCACAAACACAACCCCTCTCACCAACATCCACACTTATTGCCATTGATGAGGCAATGTGGATCAATCAACCACAAACCCATGAGGAGATCAATGAGGAGCTCACCCGCCTCTATGCTCTCTCAAATATGGTGGATTCCCGCCTTGGTGAAGCCATGGATCTTCAATCCATCTTGCTCAACTCCATAACCCCTCCATCATCAAACAACCAACCACCACCATCATCAAACAACCAACCACCACCTCCACCACAAAACAATGAGCCTACTCTTCCTTCCAACTTTCCAAGGCATGATTGCTCCATGTGCGAAAGAATGGCTCATTTGGCTCAAAGGACCAACATCTTGGTCCATGAGCTTCAAAACGAGATGAGGTTCATTTTGAACCATATTCTCGAACGCCTAAATGCAATCTCTCATCCTCCACAATAGGCAATTTTTAGTTTCTTCCTAGTCTCCTTTTATAGGATTTCATAGGATTGTTTTAGGAATTCTCTATTTTTAGGAACTTTTTCTTTTTATGTAACATCATGGTTTGTGACTTATGTCACAAACAATTTTCAAGTAATGAATGTTATATTTATGCTTATGGGTGATCACTATTTGGCATAATATCTTGGTTTGTTTGATTCACTAACTTTATTGTATGGTTAGTTTGAATTCTCATAATGATTTGACCACTTATACTTAGGTGCATTTTTGATCAGACACGTATTTTTGACTTTTTAAAGTCAAATGGGTTGAACTATCATGTTAGGTTGACCTATACATATGCATTATGCTACTTGGTTGGATGGATTCACAACTAACCTTTGTTTTGTAGCTTTTCTCAACCTTGAATCATATACGTTGGTACCCTAGCAACGGGGAGTATAGATCAAGGGGGAGTATATTTTATACTAACTCATTATTTTGTAGCATTTCTCATCTTTGAAACGTATACGTTGGTACCCTAGCAATGGGGAGTGTACATAGAGGGGAGCATATCTTATTCTAACAATTTGTTTTGTAGGATCATGCATCATAACCTTGGCACTCCAATTATGGGAGTATAATCCAAGGGGGAGCTTTAAAGTTCTTAAAATCATTGAAACAATCTTGGTACTCCAATTTAGGGGGAGTAATAACCAAGAAATGTTCACCACATTCCGCTACGCATATCTTCTTTTTGTTTCGACAAAAAAGGGGATATATGATTAAGTTTATACATCACTGTGATCATCACAATACATATTCTTTTACATCACAGTACATATTTTTATGCCTAAAATAGTTTTCAAAACTTGCATAAAACTAACTTAATCTATATTTTTAAAAGACTTTCACTTTAATTATTCCATTGCTTAAAAATAAACTTTATATTTTGTCATCAACAAAAAGGGGGAGATTGTTAATACAAATATCGTCCTAAAAACGTTATTTATATTTTACGATATTTGCTTTATTTTCTTAATGACAATTATAAGGTTTATCTTTAGCAAAACATAGATATAAGTTAAAGTCTTTTACATTTATAGTAACAAGTCTTTTAAAACACATTTACACATTACATGATCACTAGGATTCACATTGCATATATACATTTTACATTTACATGTTTTACTTTTATTTCTTAAATTAGAAATATTAAACATGACATCATGGCATACCTCATTTTGATATCTTTAGGATATCTTGAGGATTTAGGTGATATCTTGTATAGATCTTCAAGCTAAAGAGTTGACTTTGGAAGATATGGAAAGATTGTGCAAGATATGGAAAGATATGGGAATATCTTAGCTGTCTGGTTCCCGCGGAACCAAACACCATAACTGGCGGATCCCATAATTTGGATCCGCCAAATCCGCCGCCTGTTGATCAGCTTTGCCTATAAATAGCAAGCTGATCATTTAGGCACAATTATCACTCATATAGCTTAAATTATATATTCATTCATTTATACATCACTAACCCATATCATTCATTTCATTCTTAGTGATCTATCTTTTGTAGCAAAGAAGATCAAGCATACAAGCTTCAACAGACTGTTGCAAGTTTTATTAGTTAGATACTGTGTGATTTGTTAGTGTTCACACATCATTGTTATACCTTTCATTCAGTAGAGTTTGGTTAGTGTTTTAGTCCTTAAAACACAAAGAGTGTCGGGAGTGGTTGTACCCTTGTTAAAGAACCAACGGGAGTGGTTTTACCCTTGTAAAGAACCCGTGTTTAGCTTAGTACTGGATAAAGAGTAAGCAACGTGTAAAGGTTTTCTCCGCCTAGAAGGGAGCTTGTTTCTTAGTGAAGAAAAACTCTCAAGTTAGAGGCTCGAGGAGTGGAGTAGGGCAAGGAAGAGAGTCCTTGTAGCCGAACCACTATAAACATCCGTGTTGTGTGGTTTGATCATTTCTTTCCTTACTTGTTAATTATATATTGTTTGATTGTTTGCTTTACTTCGAAATCACGTTAAGTATACAAAGCGAAGAAAAGTTTGAAACGGTAAAAACTATTCAACCCCCTTTCTAGTTTTCCACATAAATCACTTGAATTTTTTCAATTCTGACTTTCTTGATGACCTACTTGATACACCCAATGATGAGGAAATAAGAGAACCCAGCCCTAAGAGGCATAACAGTCCAACCCCTCATCTAGGCAGTCCTTTTGAGTCTATGAGTGAGGATGTTGGGGGGGGGGGGGGCATTCTCATGACTTAAATGTTTCTACCAGTGAGGGTGAGAGGTCTGCAGCCCTTGAGGATAATGTAAATAAAGAAAATTCTGAGGGTAATGTTTTAAATATTCATTCTCAGGAAGATAATCATCAAGAATCTGGTTTTAGAAGGTCTTCTAGGCCTTCTGTGTTTCCAAAAAACTTTAATGATTTTGTGGTGGATTCTAAAGTGAAGTTTGGTTTAGAAAAATATGTTAACTATTCCAACTTAACAAAAGAAAATTATTGTTTTTCCACTGTTCTTAATCAACATACTGAACCTAGAAACTTTTGGGGAGCATCTCAGCATAGGCATTGGATTGATGCCATGAATTCTGAGATGAATGCTTTACATAGGAATGATACTTTTGAGATAGTTGAGCTTCCTGCTGGGAGGAAGGCTATTGGTAGTAAATGGGTTTTTAAGATCAAATATAAGTCTGATGGTGATGTTGATAGGTTTAAGGCTAGGTTAGTTGCTATTGGTTTCAATCAAAGGGAGGGAGTAGATTTTGATGAAACCTTTTCTCCTGTTGTTAAGATTGTGACTATTAGATGCTTAATTAACCTTGCTGTTCAAAATAATTGGAACTTGTTTCAATTAGATGTTAATAATGCCTTCTTATATGGTGATCTTGATGAGACTGTTTACATGAAGTTGCCTCCTGGTTATTATGATCCCCATGATAAAAGAGTTTGTAGGTTGAAAAAGAGTTTATATGGGCTAAAGCAGGCTCCTAGGCAATGGAATGCCAAGTTGACTGCTGTTCTTATTGAAAATGGTTTCTTGCAAAGCAAAAGTGATTATTCCTTGTTTACTAAGACTAGTGATAATGTGTTTATAGCATTGCTTGTATATGTTGATGATATCATTGTTACTGGAAATAGTTTGCATGAAATTGAGAATGTTAAAAAGTTTTTGAAAAGCAAGTTTATGATTAAAGATCTTGGAAAGCTGAAATATTTTCTTGGTATTGAGGTTTTGGAAACTAAAAAGGGCTTATGTTTAACTCAGAGAAAATATTGTCTTGATCTTATTGCTGAATTTGGTTTACTTGCTAGAAAGCCTGCTTTTGTTCCTTTGTAGCCTAATATTGCTTTGTCTAGTGAACTGACTTGATATTTTTATTGTGTATTATTTTCCAAGGGTAAAACTCAACGTATGCGTTTTCCCCGGGTCGTGTCCCAACGAAGGTCGAATATTGAGTCGTCGTTTACGTGTCGAATACGTGTGGTGAATGTGTGTGAAAAAGAGTGATTGATTTGCGATTTTATACTACGAATAATAAAATTATAAAAGAAATTAACTAATTAATCTATTGAAACAATTAAACTAAGCATATGAATTTTAAAAACGAAAATTTGAAATTAAAAACGTTACGCGACGAATTTTAAAACGTAAATAAAAGTGATTTTGTGAAATTTAAAACTTAAAAATATAAAAATTATTTTCCTAAATTAAAACTGATAAAAGAAAATTTTAGGAAAAAGAAAAATATTTTTTTGACTTTTTAATAATTTTTTTATGAATTAAAAACTAATTAAAACTATTTAAATGATTTAAAAATATTAAAACAATTTAGAAAAATCTGGGAAAATTTGAGTAAATCTAAAATTAAATTTCTAATTTAAGAAAAATAAATTCAGAAACTGATTATGTAAATCAAGCTCAGAAAAACTTAATCCAACAAACACAATTACCCAATTAAGCTACAACAAACAGATTCAAGTGCTTCTTATAAACAGCCAAACAAGCCTCAACCAAGAGTCAAATAAGCTAACCAAATAAGCTGATTTTTAGTGATCCCAGATATCTATTGTCTAGCCTAGTATATGAACTCCTCCAAAAACCAAGCTTGAGTATCACAGCTCATTTCAACAGACCAGAAACTATACTAAATCAGCAGCTAGAATTCTAGGCTTTGCACAAAATGATTTGACAGCAGAAGTGGCGCAAAATAGTGAAACTTTTGACCGAATCAATCCTGCTTTCAAACCTCTTTTTAGACAACGTTAAGTTCCTCAAAATTTGCCAAAATGAAATCTCCTAATAAGCTCAGCTGATACTAACCAAACAGCCCTTAAAAATCAAAAGCTTATGCAATTTACTCTAAACTTATTCTAACCTATCTCCTATGCTGGAATTATAAAACAAATTTTAAACTAAAATGAAAAGCAAAGTATAAACAAATTATACATAAAAAAAAAAACTGATATAAGCAAACAATAAGCCAAAAAGATTTTTCACTCACAAGTCAATCCAGCTGCAATAATAGGGATCTCAGAACATAAAAACTAAACCCAGGCTATTAAGCCACTAACATAACCCATTATCCTGCTCTAATCCTCATCACCATTCCACAGCTTATTCACCAGCTTATCAACTTATCAGATATTTTTTTTAACTGAAATAATACTCAGATAAAAACAATACTAAATAAATTTTAATTCAAGAACAACTATTAAACTGAAAATGAAAATTTCATTAACCAAAATAAAATTACAAAGTAAAATTCGGATATACTTAAAATTGATTTAAAACTAAAAATTACAATAAAACAATTAATCTAAAACATTAATAAAGAAAATTACAAGCCTCTCGACAAGAGGAGAAATCCCTCTATTTATAGCACTCGATCGATCCTTCTGGGATGTCCACGCTGGCGATCCTCGTGTGTCCACAGCTATCTATCACCCTTAGATCACATCTTGCTCACCAAGCTTCATTTCCAGCCTTAGGATCAAACGTGTGAGGTGTTCGGTCCAATCACTCGCTGCCATGTGTCATTCTTCTCGTCAGGGTCTTCTAGAAGGGCCAATGATTGACATCTATACCCTTAATTGCTGTTAAATTCGTACGGTGAATATTTAGGGTTTGAGGAATAGTAAAAATGGGGAAAGGGGATAAAAACTCGGCGTGTTTGAGAGAGAAAGGTGAGTGTGTTTGTTTATTTATTTTTTTTACCTGTGGTGTTGACTGGGGTGTGTTTAAGGATTTGTTTGACCGGGTTTTTGTTTGGTTCGGGCAAAGGGTTTGAGTGGGGTGGACCGGGTATGAATTTGTGGGATGGGCTGGATGATTTATTTTGTGTAGTGGGCTAGTTTTTGATAAAGTTGGATTAGATTAAAAATTATTTAAAGGTTTAAGGTTTTAAATGTTATAGGGACTAAATGTGTACATTGCTGATATTCTAGTGACCGTGGCTGCCATTTTACAGAAGATGATCTAAGGGTGATTTTTAACTTTTTGACCAAGCATGACTTTTCCGGTTCCGGTCCGAGTCTTTTCCGTATCTCGTGCTCGATTTCTTGATTTTCTTGCCCTTTTGTCGGACTTTTCGAGATATCCGTCCCTGCATAGACAAAACACAAAAACACTATATCTTTTGGCATTATGGTCGGGTTTTTTGGTCGTTTAGGTCCGGTTTTGGTCGAGAAAAGGTATGTGTTTTAGCACATACCAAAATTCCCCCAGACTAAGCTATTGCAATGTCCTCATGCAATGTTAAAAAACACGTTTTTCCTTTTATTCTATTTTTGTATTTTTATATTTTTCTCATTATTCATGTGACGGTTTTTGTTGACAATCATTATCTTTCGATAATTTTTAGGATCTTCGAGTAGGAAACACGACTCATAAAGAAGTGACCATATGGATAAAATTCGTCTTCCCTGATTTTTCACGAGTCCCCAAACTAAGCTTAAAAACGAAATCATTGTCATCTACAAGTTAGACTGCCAACACTACTCAGAAAGCTAATTGTGGACTCCTTGTTCCCAAATTCCTATTTTCCTCTATTTATTTTATTTTTGGTGAGAAATGAATTTCTTCAAATTCTCATTTCGATAATTTTTAGTCCGATAAAGATACCTAGTTTAGACGCTAAGTAGTTTCCAAACCTTCCCTCGAAAACCGTTGCATACAAAAATGAGGTCCACATCAAGGTCTCTGATTTAACACGATTTTGAGGATATCCCTTTTATTTGCGACCGAAACAACTCATCTACGAGTCCAGAGACAGAAGCCTTTATTAGGACACCCCCGGAGTCGAAGTTTGGCATTTTTATACATTATTAAGCTCATTAACGTATTGATCCTTGGCCCTTTATAACAATCACAACATCGGCTGCGAACCGGCAAGATGTGATAGTCTATTATGACCTTGGAATTTTTCCTCTGCCTTTATTAGAAGTCTACAACATCGGCTGCGAACCGGCAAGATGCAGAAAACTTTTTATGGCTTTGGATTATTATTATTATTCATTATTCATTAATTATTTGTGTTGCCAAACCCCAAGTCCTACGGCTTTTATAACAATCCCAACATCGGTTGCGAGCCGGCAAGATGGAATAGTCTATTACACCGTAACACTGACAGTACCTTGATGTGTACCCAACTTTCATAAGCAAGAATTCTCTAAGGAAGAAATAAAAACTAATTATCGCCAAAACCAAAATACCTTTAATTATTCCTAGATTACTATTTTTGAGTGAAACAAGCTTATGGGAACAAGAAGTCACAAGTAACTTTGATGAGCTCTAAAGAGATCCAACTACTCCACGTTTAGCAATCTAACTTATAAACAACTCTATCATTTCTCGTTCTTCGCAAATTTAAAATCTTAAATAATAAGATCTGCGAATGCTTAGCCTTATAATCAAGCCATGCATATATAAAGTCGATACGGGAACTTGCAAACTCTTAAAAAGAATTCGCATTTTATAGCTCCTTGCGTAAAAGACTAGCACGAGCTTATAGATTATAAATGGTTAAGGAGACAAGCTAGGGCTCAACACGCCCGGTCAAGTCAAAATTTTATTCCTACTCTTACCAGCGGAAAGTCAACAAAAATGTCAAAATTATTATATTTTTGCACAAAAATTTTCAATTTTTTCTCATTTTTTTGGATTTTTTTTTAATTTTTTGGAGGAAAAACGGGGTTGCATGAGAAAACGGCAAAATTTGCAAGGCAAAAATCAAATCGCAAGATTACCCCCCAGACTAAAACGAGACATTGTCCTCAATGTCTTAAAGGTGGTTCCCTACAAAAATCTAAGGCCGTTTATTAATTATGCCAAAAGATAGATGTAAAACGATAAGATTTTAGGATATCGGATGAGCAGCGAATGATGAAACTCGAGTAGCGTGAAGGAAACTACGAGCACGAGAGTCTTCAATCATCGGGCATATCCTGGACACATCACAAAAAACACGAAACACAAGAAATGGAAAAGGGAGCCCTCCTCACGTTTTATTAGAAATAAGATAAGAAGATAGATAGATAAGCATGGGGTGCCTCCCACGAAGCGCTTGTTTTTGGTAACCGAGTCACATGAGCTTGACTCGACCCCGAATTTAGTTGTCCATGGGGGAGCATGTGGAAAAGATAATCTCCATCGGACTTTCGTTCAAGATGTTTGGATAAACACTGAAGCACATGAAAGTTCCACTCCGATGAGATACCCACGGTATTTTTAGAAAGAATAACCATAAATGGTAATACCGGGGTCAAAGATGGTATCCTCACTCCCGAAGGAGTGAAGGATGGGAGAAGGCACAACATATGTGATGAAGAGCATAAAGATGTTGATGATGATCATAATAAGCTCTTCATCATCAGCAGAAATTTTCTCAAAAGTCTCGGGCGGGAGGGTCGGGATTAAATCTTCATGAGAAGGGACACCTCCCCCCAGACTAGAATCTTCCTCCAGATCAAAATAGAATTTGTCATATTCTGGAGGAGATTGAAAGAAAGAAAGTTCATCGGAGAACTTGTCGGGATAAAGATCATTCATATCAAAATGAAATGATTCATATTCGGGAGGAGAGATATGAGCATGAGAAGTGGTACTGCCACTACTCGTCTCCTCTGAATGATCAATATCGAAGAAGAAGGTTTCAAAAGATGGGATAGAAAGATTGAGATCAGAAGTGGGATTGCCACTAGCCGTGTCAAACGTAAAACTCTCATAATCGGTACAAGCATCCTCGAGCTCGAGCTCCAAAGGATCAAACGGCTTTTCTTCAAGAATAACTTCTTCATAAACTTCCTCCGGGGGAAGGGAAAGGAACGGTTCATCAATTATTTTGACTGAATCATCTTCCCCCGGATCACTGTCAGTCTCAACAATTTCCGGAGAAATTGGAGTTTTATCAAATATCACCTCGACCTCTTCCCTAGAGATAACATTTTCTTCCATCGTAGGAGAAAGATGGGAAGAGTCGGAATCACGAATCTTGATGTGATAAACTTGTTCTGGAGGTGGGACAAGAGGTGTGCTCTCAGAGCTAGCAATTTCCACCGCTTCCGTTGTAGTCTCCGTTTCGTCTTCATCATCGTCGTCAAGAATACTCTTAGAATTTGCAGCACAACACTCAAACCACTTGTTCGATCCAGGATTGATTTTCATGGCCTTGAGTTCAGCACGTTTTTCTGACATGCTCTTGACCTTGAATCTTGAAAGGTTTGGATCAACTCTTTTAGGAGCAATTACAGGATCGGACTTTTGATCAACCGTAGCGACATTGCATTTGTCGGTTTGAGGTTTCGAGTTCGGATTAATATTGAACGTAACTTTTTCCTTATCGACCCGCAAAGTAATTTCTTCACCATAAACATCGATCAAAGCCCGCCCGGTCCTCAAGAATGATCTTCCTAGAATGAGAGGAACCCGGGGGTCGGCGTCAAAATCAACTACCACAAAATCTGCTGGAAAATGGAACTGCCCCACCTTTACAAAGACATCCTCGGCTACACCTTTAGGAAGGGTGATGGATCGATCCGCAAGCTCGAGGGTCATGCAAGTGGGGGTGAGATCGGGTAGAGAAAGTTTCTTCCAGATGGATAACGGCATCAGGTTGATGCTCGCACCAAGATCGGCCAAGGCGTGACATTCAACCTTTCCCGGAAATTCACATGGGATGAGAAATTTTCCGGGATCTCCAAGCTTTTCCGGAAGCTTTTTGAGAATTGCCGCGGAGCAGTTTTCGTTCACTGGAGTTTTTGTCATTTCAAATAATTTTTCTTTATTGCTCAACAAACTTTTGAGTGGGGAAGTGAATTTAGGCATCAAGAGCAAAGCATCCGCGAAGCTTATATCAAAATGTAATTCTTGGAATATTTGAAAGAATTTTTCCATTTGACTCGAAGCTTTATCGCGGAGCTTTTGATCACTCAATCTCGAAGGATACGGAAGTTTTACTTTTTCGGGAGCTTCTTTAGGAGCTTTTTGTTTTGGTTCAACATTTTTCGGTTCAGATGGCTGGATGACCGGAGGTTGGACGTCTTTGGTTCCTCCGTTGTTAGTAGGAGGTTCCATGTCCTTGGTCACCTCGGTCTCACGGACGACTACCTTAGGAGGTAGAGAAGAAGAGGTAGCCGGAGCCGTGGGTCCATCATATGAAACACCGCTCCTAGTCGTGATCGCCTTAGCATCGCCCCTCGGGTTGGCGATCGTGTTGCTTGGAAGAGTAGTAGTACCCGAACCCGAGGGTCGATCATTTAAACGTTTGTTCAATTCGGTTATCTGATTAATCATCATTCTATTCATTTCCTCTTGTTTCTTTTGTTGTTGTTGGTTTTGAAGAATGAATTGTTTTAATAACTCATCCGAGGGCGATGGGTTTGGCACAAATCCTTGATTTTGATTGTTTGGAAGATTTGGCCCTCGGTTGTTTTGAACAAAACCTTGATTGTTATTTTGAAAATTTCCTTGATTCGGGGCTTGGTTATAATTCCCTTGGTTTTGATAAACTTGATTGCCCCGATTTTGATTTTGATTATTTGGAACATTACGGTTTTGCACTTGCTGATTTTGATTTGGTGGGAAACCGGGTGGTCCGAGAAAATTGTTAGAACGGTAGCTGAGCAAATTACGGTCACCTTGGGGTTGGTAACCGTTACCACCCGTGTTGTAGGTTCCTGTAGCAGCATAAACATTCTCTTGAGTGTAGCCACCGGAGGCTGGGCACTCGAAATATTGATGAGGACCACCACATGTCTCACAACTATGATTAACAACATTGACTTGATTGTTGTTGTTTTGATTCATAGTCTGATTTTGATGAATTCTCAAGATAGCCGTAGACAAATCATTCATTTGTTTAGAAAGAGCGGCTATCTCGGAGGTAGAAGAATCAGTGCTAGATCTTGTTGACTCATTCCTCTCGGCAGAGGAATCCCAAAAATTATGGTGGGCGGTCATGTTTTCAATAAGATCATAGCACTCTTCGGGTCGACGTTTCATAAACGTACCACCGGCAGCAGCATTAATCGTATCACGGTGTCGTAATGTCAAACCATTATAGAAGGTATCTATAATAGTGACCAATAACATATTGTGATTCGGACACCGATCAATCGATAACTTGTAGCGTTCCCATGCCTCAAACAGTGATTCATCGGGAAGCTGACGGAAATTGCTAATCTCATTCCTTAATTTCGTCACCATCGACGGTGGGAAATATTTTGCCAAGAACTTCGTAACCATTTCGTCGAAACTACGAATGGAGTTCTTGGGAAGACGATCAAACCATGCGGTGGCATGATGCGTCAAGGAGTAAGGAAAGAGATATAGACGGAGGGCGTCATCGGAGACCCCATGTTGTTTCATACTTTGGGTGACGGTTATGAATTTATCAAGATGCTTGTTCGCATCATCACCCGGCAAGCCATGGAATTGGCACGAGTTTTGGACTTGTTGAATCATATGATGCTTAAGTCCAAAATCGGCGGCTTGAATATTGACGGGGGCAATCGGGCCACCACGTCCGTGCATTGTGGGTTGGCACAGCTCCTCCATCGTTCGGAGATCGGGAGCTGGCATGTGATTATCACCACCCACCGGCGGGTGTTGATTATTTTGGTCGTCGGCCATTTCTTCAACGGTTGAGAAATGAACACGGTGATTGTGACGAATAATCCTCTCGGGATTTGATAGTGGTGAAAGAAGAGGGTGAGAAGTAGAAGATCGGGTGTGCATACACCAAAAACAAAATCAAAATTAAAAAGGAAAACCAAATTTGAAAAGAAAATATTTTTGGATTTTTATTTTTATAAGAAAAATTAGATTTATTTTCTTTTTGGTGATCGTTAATCAACCGTACTCGTTTCTTTCAAAACTACGCGCAGCGTGGCGGGAGAGAAGAATGGATCTCTCTTCGGTCTGCAATTTAATGTCAAGACCTCCTTAAACCCCGTAATTAGGTTGTAGTAAAGAAATAATCCAAGAAACGTTTAATTTTCCGATCTCTTTTGTTGTTTATTCGGAATGGTTTACAACCGCCCTCCTTCAACGGAAGACCGAGGATGTATTATTAATGGTGAAAACACTTTAGGAAAAGTGTTTTTTAGTTATTATATTTTTTGTATTTTTATTTTTATGAAAACGAAAACTTCCGAGGAAGGGTCTTCAAAACACGATTCTTATGGCGAAACTCCAACTCTTTTCAAGCCTTCCCCGGCAGTGGCGCCATTTTTTTTGATTTGATATTTTTATTGTGTATTATTTTCCAAGGGTAAAACTCAACGTATGCGTTTTCCCCGGGTCGTGTCCCAACGAAGGTCGAATATCGAGTCGTCGTTTACGTGTCGAATACGTGTGGTGAATGTGTGTGAAAAAGAGTGATTGATTTGTGATTTTATACTACGAATAATGAAATTATAAAAGAAATTAACTAATTAATCTAATGAAACAATTAAACTAAGCATATGAATTTTAAAAACGAAAATTTGAAATAAAAAACGTTACGCGACGAATTTTAAAACGTAAATAAAAGTGATTTTGTGAAATTTAAAACTTAAAAATATAAAAATTATTTTCCTAAATTAAAACTGATAAAAGAAAATTTTAGGAAAAAGAAAAATATTTTTTTGACTTTTTAATAATTTTTTATGAATTAAAAACTAATTAAAACTATTTAAATGATTTAAAAATATTAAAACAATTTGGAAAAATCTGGAAAAATTTGAGTAAATCTAAAATTAAATTTCTAATTTAAGAAAAATAAATTCAGAAACTGATTATGTAAATCAAGCTCAGAAAAACTTAATCCAACAAACACAATTACCCAATTAAGCTACAACAAACAGATTCAAGTGCTTTTTATAAACAGCCAAACAAGCCTCAACCAAGAGTCAAATAAGCTAACCAAATAAGCTGATTTTTAGTGATCGCAGATATCTATTGTCTAGCCTAGTATATGAACTCCTCCAAAAACCAAGCTTGAGTATCACAGCTCATTTCAACAGACCAGAAACTATACTAAATCAGCAGCTAGAATTCTAGGCTTTGCACAAAATGATTTGACAGCAGAAGTGGCGCAAAATAGTGAAACTTTTGACCGAATCAATCCTGCTTTCAAACCTCTTTTTAGACAACGTTAAGTTCCTCAAAATTTGCCAAAATGAAATCTCCTAATAAGCTCAGCTGATACTAACCAAACAGCCCTTAAAAATCAAAAGCTTATGCAATTTACTCTAAACTTATTCTAACCTATCTCCTATGCTGGAATTATAAAACAAATTTTAAACTAAAATGAAAAGCAAAGTATAAACAAATTAAACATAAAAAAAAAAAAACTGATATAAGCAAACAATAAGCCAAAAAGATTTTTCACTCACAAGTCAATCCAGCTGCAATAATAGGGATCTCAGAACATAAAAACTAAACCCAGGCTATTAAGCCACTAACATAACCCATTATCCTGCTCTAATCCTCATCACCATTCCACAGCTTATTCACCAGCTTATCAACTTATCAGATTTTTTTTTTTTAACTGAAATAATACTCAGATAAAAACAATACTAAATAAATTTTAATTCAAGAACAACTATTAAACTAAAAATGAAAATTTCATTAACCAAAATAAAATTACAAAGTAAAATTCGGATATACTTAAAATTGATTTAAAACTAAAAATTACAATAAAACATTTAATCTAAAACATTAATAAAGAAAATTACAAGCCTCTCGACAAGAGGAGAAATCCCTCTATTTATAGCACTCGATCGATCCTTCTGGGATGTCCACGCTGGCGATCCTCGTGTGTCCACAGCTATCTATCACCCTTAGATCACATCTTGCTCACCAAGCTTCATTTCCAGCCTTAGGATCAAACGTGTGAGGTGTTCGGTCCAATCACTCGCTGCCATGTGTCATTCTTCTCGTCAGGGTCTTCTAGAAGGGCCAATGATTGACATCTATACCCTTAATTGCTGTTAAATTCGTATGGTGAATATTTAGGGTTTGAGGAATAGTAAAAATAGGGAAAGGGGATAAAAACTTGGCGTGTTTGAGAGAGAAAGGTGAGTGTGTTTGTTTATTTATTTTTTTTACCTGTGGTGTTGACTGGGGTGTGTTTAAGGATTTGTTTGACCGGGTTTTTGTTTGGTTCGGGCAAAGGGTTTGAGTGGGGTGGACCGGGTATGAATTTGTGGGATGGGCTGGATGATTTATTTTGTGTAGTGGGCTAGTTTTTGATAAAGTTGGATTAGATTAAAAATTATTTAAAGGTTTAAGGTTTTAAATGTTATAGGGACTAAATGTGTACATTGCTGATATTCTAGTGACCGTGGCTGCCATTTTACAGAAGATGATCTAAGGGCGATTTTTAACTTTTTGACCAAGCATGACTTTCCCGGTTCCGGTCTGAGTCTTTTCCGTATCTCGTGCTCGATTTCTTGATTTTCTTGCCCTTTTGTCGGATTTTTCGTGATATCCGTCCCTGCATAGACAAAACACAAAAACACTATATCTTTTGGCATTATGGTCGGGTTTTTTTGGTCGTTTAGGTCCGGTTTTGGTCGAGAAAAGGTATGTGTTTTAGCACATACCATGAACCTTCTGATAGTGATCCCAAATTGAAAAACGTTACAGAGTATCAGAAGCTTATTGGTAAGCTTATTTACCTTACTACTACTAGGCCTGATATTGCATATGCAGTTTATTGTCTTAGCCAGTTTATGCATAGTCCTTTGAAATCTCATCTGGATGTTGCATTAAAGGTAATAAGGTATCTTAAGGGTTCAACAGGTAAAGGTTTGAATATTGAGAAAGGCACTAGCTCAGTTATTGAGCTGAAAGCCTATTCTGATGCTGATTGGGCTAGATGTGTTGTCACTAGAAAGTCAGTGACTGGATATTGTGTTTTTATGTATGGATGTTTAGTATCCTGGAAAAGTAAAAAACAAAACACTATTTCTAAATCCTCCACATAAGCTGAGTATAGAGCTTTAGCTTCTGTGACTTTTGAAGTTATTTGGATTCTAAAATTTTTAAAGGATTTAAACTACAAAAATCTTTTGCTTGTTAAAGTGTTTTGTGACAGCAATTAAGATTGCTGCCAATCCCATTTTCCATGAAAGAACAAAACATTTAGAGATTGACTTACATTTTGTAAGAGAAAAGATTATAGCTAGGGTAATAGAAACTGTCAAAATAGGCACTGCTAATCAAATAGCAGATGTTCTAACTAAGGGATTGGATACAAAACAACATAGCTTACTATGTTCTAGACTTAATCTTATTGACTTTTTTCAGAATAAGATTAAGGGAGGGTGATGAAAGTATAATCTTATTATGCTGTTATATAGTTCAGGGACTAACTTTGTACATTTGTAAAGTCTCAGTTATACTTGTTTGAGCTGTTGGATTGATAAGTCAAGAGGTACAAAGTAGGAGGACTGAAGCTGACAAGTGTAGAAAGTTGTAAAGCTGGGCTATATAAGCTGGATTCTTCTCTTATACCTTCAGAACCCTAATTTGATACAAGTCGTATTCTCTCAACTCATAAACCCTTCTCAAAGGCTGTTTAGCTGTGATTCATTGTTTTCTCTCTTGTTAATCTTTGTAATAGAACTATTATCAAGATAGATAATAGATCCTTACCTGAGTAGCAGTAGGGGATTTTTGTTTTGGTTTCATTGATTAGTTCTTGAGTTGTTATAACTATTTAGATCAGTTCTTGATATTGATTTCTGGGTTTGTGGTTGTTTTTAATAAAAGAGCTTGGATTAAGATCCAAGATTGGTTGTTTGATTCTAAATTTGTTCAGTAACACAACTTTTTTGTCGGTTTACATAGCATTTACTAAAGGCAAGTAAGTTACTATAGATAAGTTTCTGCCAACCAAAACAAATATGTAATGTAATTTAGATTCCAATTCCATCAATTTCATATGTCGTTGCTGTAAAATCAACTGAAGAACCTATTCAATAATGACCTAATTAAGGTATATTTGTAAAGCAGGATTCCAACTGCATTTGCACATCACTGATGAACTTCTACTTCTTCACACTTCACCATTATTTGACTAAAAAACAGGTCAAAAACAGAAATTCATAGAACCTTGTGAACTTCTACTTCTTCTAGACTGGAATCACCACCTCTAGTCTGAACAACATAAGCTGTTTCTCTTCTTCTGTATTTCATGTCGATTAAATGGGACTAATGGGACTAATGTTTAGCAACTTTTTCCCCTCTTATTATTTCATACTTCATATTTTGTATAGTTTAATTAACATAAAATCATAGAACCTTGTGATTTTTTTCCTCTGATTATTTCGTTACAAAATAAAAATTTTGAAGATTCAATTTAGTGAATTCTAAAGGTGAATACAAAAGATACGTACAGTAATAAACTAATAATAATATGTTCAAATCGCAGAATATTTATTTGCACCAATGGCTAATTAACAAGGGAATACATTTTATAAAGTACATTATATGGAAATTCAACGTACCCTTTCCAAGTCTAAATAGATAATCTCTGTTTCTCTTGGCGCTCCCTTCAAAACCGAGTCAGCATCTAGCCCATGGCACTCCTTGATATAGATATATTTAATAGATGACATATTGGTTAACCATACATGAATTTCTCGTATACCAAATCCAGTGATATCAAACAACTCCAGTGAGGTGAGGTGTTGTACTTCTTCAGGAATCGACTCCCAATGACTCCAACCAAACAATATTAAAGTCAGAATGTTGCTCAGCTTCTCCATCCCTTGGAGACGTGGGAAACAATCAAGCTTCTTTGAGAATGGACCAAGTATCAACATATCTAACAAAGTAAGACGGTCAATTCCACTAGGCAAGGATGTCAGTTTGTGACAAACTTTAATTTCCAATCCCCTCAAAGAACCACCAAGGTTATGCAAATCGGGTATATCTAAAAGACAAGGACAGTTGAGGGTATCTAGACGTTCAAGAGATGTGAGCCCTTGTAAACTCCGAATGGACTCGAGATTTGTGCACTTATATATAGTTAATCTAACAAGAGGATGGGGATGATTATAACACCTCCATTTTCGTCAACGCAGTGGAATACAACATGGGGTGCTATTTATTAGTCACATAGTACAAGTATAGTAAACGAACTCAAAATAGAGATGTTTATAATAAATTTTCACATTCGATAATATCAGAGTCTAACAAAACAAGGTCTTAAAAGTTTTACACGACACAAGTGTTCAAAAACAACCTAAGTTTAATCATAACATAAGTTTTTAAATTTTTATCGAATGTAAATTTTAAATCATAGTCCATTCTTGTTGATATCCATATCCTTGCGCCGCCCATCCAAGCATTAAACACCTACGGACCTGAGATAAAACATGCTAAAAGTCAACAATAATGTTGAGTGAATTCATAGAGTTTAATAATTAATAAGTTGAATACAAGCATTATTCATAAATTGACATGTAATGAATAAAAGTCGGGAAATAAGATTATAGCATCGAGCTCATGAAACCGAACCTTGACTTAAATTTAATAATGCCCCTCAAAGGTAAATTTTCCAATTTACCACGAATCTCTCAATATTATGTACCCGTTATATGTGAGCGTGACTCACCCGGTCAGGCTTGTCAAGCCAAATATGCATATTCATAATACTAGCGTTTCCCACGGAATTAACGGTTCATGAAATTAGGGACTTGAATGGCAAAAGTTACTCATTAACTATAATCATGTAATCAGGTCAAGCATACCAAAAACTACTTGTATTCAGTTTGTAAAACTAGCATGTATCTCCCCCAATGGGTTTATAAACAGTTTAAGAGTTAAAGTGGGGCTATGAACTCACCGATAGCAAAGTGAACAATCAAAGTGAAGTAGTGAAGAATAAACCGCAAGAATCCTTCGAGCAACCTAGATATATACGCGTGTCTTAGTTTCTAAAGAAAATAATGATGTAGTTATGTCTATACGCTATATAGGTTATAATCTCAACTATACTTGGTACATAATGTCTAAATAATTGTCAAGATTTAATTTGGCATTTTAAAATGACTACAAGTGTGAAATATATATATTTCTTACAAAATTTCAAGTCTTAAGTCTACTTTTGTCTCTAAGTCCAAAATAAGTCATAAAGGTTCAATTTAAGTCCAAGGGTTCAATTTTAGTCAAAAAGTTCAGATTAAGTCTAAAGGTTCAAAATATATTAGGTGGTTCAAAAATAAAACTTAAGGGTCCAATTATATAAGTTATTAACCTTTTTATACTTTTTAATGATAAAGCTGATGGAACTTTTATTAACTTGTTCACTTTCAAAAATTCATTACTCGCAAACCGTAAGTCAAAAAATTATGTTTTTTATATCTCCGGAAAGGTATTCGACCATACTAACAATATTTGTGGGGCCCACTAATTTAGAAATTTTGTAACAGTAGTGAAATTACTATTTTACCCTTACTATCCAGTTCTGAAATTAATAACATCACAACAGTCCTGCGAAAAATACGATATCTAGAGTTCTACAAGCCCGATTAATCTCATTCTTGCGGCCACGTTTAAGTTAAGATGTTATCTACAACTTTTATGTTTCGAGAAACAGTTGGTCATATAAATAAAAATGACTTTTATAAGTTTCAAATATGTTACTCAGAATATGATATGTTTCACGAAAACATTTTTAGTTTAATCATCGGGTGTCGTCACGGGATGCACCACCAGGGAAAATGATCACAAGACATTGATCTCAAACTAAATATTTTTAGTTTAGGTCTAAAGTCTACTGATTAGTACAGTTAATTCCATTTTTCCCCTGAATAGAAAACTGTTTCGCATGTCAAGTCCTTATAGGGTTTTCTAGTGATCTAACCTATGTACCAAGTATAACTAAGCATGATAACTTATATAACATACAAATACATCAAGAAACAATAAAATTACAGAAGTGAAAGTGAAATGAGAGTGATTGGTTCCTTACAATAGTTGATGAACAAGAAAAGATCAAGAAAACAATGAACACTAAACCTAGATTATCAATAACCCTTGCACCCTTTTCTTTCAATCTTTTACCCAACTTTTTCACCTTGATTTACCATTGATAATACCTTAATCACAGCCCTTAATCTTCTTGTATAACTCTTAAACTAACCATGGAATCACCAAATCTCTACTTGGACTATGTAGCAATCACCTAGGTCTTCATCTTCTTAGTGTAACTTGTAACTTGAATCAAAGTGAGGATTGATTATGGAGATGGAATAGGGGACGACACAAAAGGAGGATGAGGAGGAATTATTTCTTCTTCTCACACTAAAATTGCATGTATTATGTGTGGTTGAGTGGTTTTAGGAAGCTTTTGTATGAGTGGAAGGACATGTGTAATCTTGCATGACTACAACTCATGAAACAAGACCTCATGGCCTTGGGTATAACCTTTGGATGCCACCTCAAAGCTTGAGGTGGTTATTATTTGTTATTAGTGATAAATATTAGTTCATGAGGTATAGTTTGGTCCCGGTAATTACTAATGTTAAGCCCTTAAGTCTCAAAACTTAAAACCGGGGAACGTAAAAATATAAAACTTATAAAAATGTTAAAACTTATTAATATAACTTATATTAGTAGTTTAGATGAGTGGTGAGTACATCGGAGGGTTTAAACGTTGTTAAAACCTTAAAACGTAGATTTAAATCGCGTAAAACGTAAAAGGTGCAAGGTTTACGTAAAATTGGAAAAAGTAAATTATGAATTTTAAAATAGGATTGTAAGGAACCAAAAGTGCATAAAAAGTGTATACTAAGCATAGCCTAGTGTCGGTTGAATTAATTGTACGTGTTATGACGTACGCGGATAACTTCCGACGAAGTTAATTATTTAAAAATAGAATAGTTAGGTAATTAAAATAGAAAAATTAATGACATGAAATTACGAAATGTCACAGCACGTACCCCTTAAGAGAGCGACGTCCCGGCGCTCAATTCGTCTTAATCACCGTATGGTTTAATTGTGAAGAGATGACGATATAGACAAGTCATCGTCGAGGTTTCCAACGAAAGTTGAATGATCAAAAGCCAAAGCATCAAATATGTTCAATGAACAAGAGTGAATGGATTGAAGAATTCTAACAAGTTGTCAATTCTTGGAAGCGGATAATAGTATATTACTATTAACTTATCAAGCTCGCGGCGGTCGATACAAAATCGGAAAAATCTACATAACAATTTACGAGTCGAGAGGAGTTCATAGCCCAAAGAATGATTCGTACGCACGCTATGGCGGATACACATAAGCCCACTCATTTATAATTCGTCACTTACATAAAGAGGCGTCCCAATCCATGTAAGTAAGGAATTATAAACTTATGGTTCGGCGGTTTATAATTTTCTTATTCAAATGAAGAGGCGTCTCAATCCATTTCAATAAGATGATTATAAATCATCCTACTTATGTATTGCCGATACAAAACACAATAAAAACAACACCAAATGCTATTCTTCAAAAATCATAAGAAGTAACGAGAAAAGAATGAAACGTTAGTCAATCACGATTCAAAGGTAAGTGTCAAAAGACGGCACGATCCGAGGTAACAAATTTAAAGTCATACTCCCATCAACTGGAAGAGTTCAAAATGATGGATTACGAAGCAATATATACGCTACTTTATTTAATTCCTTTCGATGATATTGAAATTCGGTGTAGTTTGTCAATTTCACTAGTTATCTTATCATTCGAGTCCAAGTTTGAACAGGCTTCTTATGCTTTCAAAATCGTCTGTGGCAGAGTAATTCATAAGAATGTAACAAAATGGTTTATAGTATGGTGACAAATTGGGTATAAGGTAATTGACAGAACGATTTGCAAGGTGATAAAAAGATAGTATATTCGGAACTAGTCCAAAACAGTTTATGTAATAGCAGTATATCAGTGATTTAGTTTATAAGATGGTGGTGAAGTATCTTGTAAAAGAATGACGAAATTTTTGATTGGATAGTGACAAATAGTGTATTAAAGTTTTAGCAAAATGGTTTATAAAGTGATAGTAAAATAGTTTCATAAGGTAATGGCAAAACTGTTTGTAAGGTGTTTACAAAATAGTTTATATGTGATTAACAAAACAGTTTATAAGTTGATAGTATGTCTAGTTATTAATTTATAAGGTATTAATAAGTAATTTCTGAAGAGCATAGTAAATCCGTTTGAAATATAGTGAAAGGATAGTTTATAAAATAATAATAAAATTGTTTACAAAATGATAGTGAAATAATAAGTGCAACGGACAGAAGTTGTCGCAACATGTTGATGCAAAATAGTAGATAATTATGGGTTGAATAAATCACACCACTTGGAGTAAAAATGTTATAAGATGATAGGTTAAAGTCGCGTTCAATTTAATTAATTTGTTTCTAGGTGATGGGTTACGAGGTGATGTAGTGTTCCAAAAGTTTAGGACAAATATTAAAATTCATTTTCGGAGGTGGATAGTGAAATAATTAAGGGGAATCAATAGACTGAGATGGGTTTTATGTTAAACAATGCTGTGTAAGGTCATGAAAAGTGTTGGGTCATGTATAACCCAAGAATGCTTCAAACATGATTTGGACACAAATTAACTAAGTGTTAACTTAAACCGAGAACAATTCAAGTCACTGAGAGAACAGCCTCTCAGTGAGTCATCTTCAGGATGCTTAAGGCGAATTCAAGAAGAAGGATTCACTACTCAGGAAGGCGGTACTCCCTGAGTAGGACTTAAGCCAAAGAAGAAGATGATGGATTCAGTGAGTGTTGGATAAGAACTCACTGAACCCCAGTCTCCTCAACCAACAAAGTGATTGAAGGACTGAGGAACCAACGCCTGAAGAAAAGGCGGGAACAATAGGGAAAAGATCTGAGAAGATATTAGTGTAAGCCCAACACTCTTCTCTTGTCAGATCCAACCTTCCCTATTGCGGCTAAAAGTCATGGAGTGTCAGCCAACAACTCCTAAAGTCTTCTTAGCCCTTTCCTATTGGTTCTTGGAAATGACAATTACTATTTGTAATTGTCAGACACGCAACCTCAACAACTTGTATTATATTTAATCACTTATACTTAGATTACTTGTGTATAAATAGAGCAGATGTGAGAGAAGTTAAAGTGTGCTTTGTATAATTAAAGTCTTGAACTTTTACAAAGGAACTTCTCTCCTACAAAGAGTATACAACTCACTGAGATAGCTCAGTGGGTATATTGTTACCACTCAAGCAAAACTTGAGTTTCGATAGGAGACACCCCATACCCTTGTCTATTCAATCCCAAGTGTTTGTTCCGCAAAACACTTGGGTATAGATTCTTGGAATTATTTCTAATAAGAATTTAAACGTTGAAAAATATTGTTGTTTTTATACTCACGTTTTATAACTGTTAGAATTAATCCTAAACATTGTATTAGTCATAACACGAAATAGATTAACTTTCTAGTTAACTCTAATCGTGTAAAGGGACCAACAAGTGGTATCAGAGCCTCTGGTTTATAAAATCTTTTAAAATAACCATGGCTGATATCAATGTACCCCAGCTAGTCGACAAAAAGGGTGGCAGCTACTCAGCTGTTGCACCCAGACTTGAAGCTGGGAAATTTAGCAAATGGAAGAAGCGTATGATTTGCTATCTTACTGGTATGGAACCCTACTACATCACCTGTATCAGGGATGGCCCATTTGTCCCAAAGACTGGCACAGGGCTAAACAAGCCTGAGGCCCAATGGACCATTGATGAGAGGAGGGTGGTCAATCAAGACCAACGCCTGAAAAGCATCCTTATATCATGTCTTCCTGACGATATAATGGAATCAGTCATCAACTGTCTTACAGCCAAGCAAACTTGGGATGACTTGGTAAACAGCTTTGAGGGTCCCTCAGATACCAAGGAAAATAGGGTCATGGACCTTAAACTTGAGTATAATACTTTCAGGTCAAAAGACTCTGAAAGTCTCTCACAGACCTACACCAGATACAAAACTTTGATAAATGAATTATCAAATGATGGTGTTGTACTGACCAAACATGAGACAAATGTTGGCTTTGTCAACAGTCTCCTTGAGAAGTGGCTCAACTTCTCACAAGGCCTGAGGAATGCTAACCACATTCAGACCCTTGAGCTCCCTGAAATTTATGAGAAGTTTGTCTATGAAGACAACTTGATCTCAAGGAGATATCCTGACTCAAAAGCTTTTGAGTCCAAAAAGGCCTTAACCTCCACACCCATATCAACTGCTTTCTATTCTAATGGTGTTGTACAGGATACTCAAGAGGATTCTGAAGAAGAAATTAATGAAAGAACTGATGAGGAATACCTGAATGATCTAAACTTGGAATTCCAAGAAAGGGCACTCCTTGCTAGTTCAAAACGTTTCATCAAAAGGAATCAGTCCAACTTTACAAAATCAAAAGCAAATGAGACCACTGAATGTTTTAAATGTGGTAAAAAGGGTCATTTTGCTAGGGACTGTTATTCTAAAAATATCTCAGAACCCTCTTACAAATTTTCAGGAACTAGCAAGTTTCAACCTAAAATATTTCAGTCCACCCAACAATTCCAAAACAAGGGTCAAAAGGATTTTGAAACAAAATATAGGAATATCAAAGCTAAACTTGCACTTCTTGAAACTAATCCCATATTGTCTCAGGCTCCTCAAACATCTAAACCTATTCAGACAAAGAACAAGGTTTTAATAGCTGAAGCATATGATTGGGATGATGAAGAGGTTTCCTCAGATGAGGAAATAAGAGTTAGTGCACTGATGGCACTTTCAGAAGAGGATCAGGTGGCTGTGGGAAAAGGTCATGCTAGAAATGGAGAGTGGGTCAACATCACCATGAAGAAGGTAACTACTTTACTTTCTATGGATAATGATTCTGATTGGCAATCTTACATGAATTATATTTGTGTTGATTTAAAGTTTGTTGAAGAACAAAGGCTTAACTTGCTTTCAAAATATAACAATATTGTGTCAGAATTGAACAAATGTAGAGATGAACTGCTTGTACTTAAGCAAGCCAAACTAGAAACAATAACTCTACAAATTCAGAACACTGAGATTTTGAAACAAAACCAAGTCCTTCAAACTGAACTTAATAAAGAAAAGGCCATTATCCAAAGCTGGACCAAGAAGAACCCTAAGGTTTTTGACACTGTGGGATTAATCTCTCAGAAAATCATTGGTATTGACCCTCTTATGGTTGATCCAACTGTGTGTCAAAATGAAATGAACTTTGTTCCAGCTGGCATATCTTTTGAGCAAGAATTACTTCCCAAGTCAAATGACTGGATTGTCAGGGACAACCCAGTCAGTAAGTTACCAAACTTTGAGACTGGAAAGATCTTGCTTCCTGAAAGTCAGGCTTTGAAAAATATGCTTGGACTCACTGAAAAACTCAGTAAGCTTGAACTCACTGAACCACTCACTGAGTCCTTGGATGAGTCTGAATCAGAATCATACCCTCCACTTCCTCCACTGAATGCCCTTCAGGGTGCTACACCTAACTTAGGCCTCCCACCTATGGTCTTCTCACTACACTCTCCAAAGGAGAGATCAGGAAAGGGAACAACCATCCTGAAGAGAGCAAACCTTGATGTCTCAGTAAATACTGATGACTCATCAACTTCAGTCCCTTCTGAAGTAACAACCCAAAGCCCTGACTCAAAATTTGATCAGTTGGCTGAAATGGTCAGGAAGCTAGGAGAGAAGATTGCATCTTCTGAGAAATCTTCTCAATCCAAGAAGGAACAAAAACCTACTTCCTAAAAGACCAAATCCAAACCCACAAAACCCCTGAAAAGATGTGAGCTATGCAACTATACAAATCATCTCACTGATGATTGTTATAGAGTCCTTTATTGCATGATTTGCAAAAAGGAAGATCACAGGACCTCTGATCATAAACAATGCTCAGTCATGTCAAACTTTTCAGGACTCAAGGCTCAGTGCCTGAACTACCCTTCTGATTCTAAGCAGAAACAGAAGCAAAAGGCCAAACCTTTTCCTCCCTGCCCTTTGTGTGGATTCAATGACCACCACCCTGAGGATTGTCAATATGACAAACATTGTGAATCTAGTGGAAGTTCCACTCAGAAATCCTCAGGAAAAGAGAAGGTCATTTAGTCAAGAAGAGGAATGAAACAATCCTCTCAGACTACTGAGGCTACCCCTACAACCAAATGCAAAACATGTGGTAGCTCAGTCCACTCAACCTCTGACCATGAATCAATTAATACTTTCATAAAGACCTACAATACCAAACCCTCCATGAAATGGAGTCCTAGAAAGAACTGACCTAGTTTACTATTTGTGCAGAAACATGCTAGGGATCCTGTTTGGCATCTAGATAGTGGATGTTCAAGGAGCATGACTGGTGTTAAGGAGTGTCTGCACAAATATGTGGAAGAACCAGGACCCAAAGTGATATTTGCTGATAATTCATCATGTCTCACTGAAGGTTATGGTTCATGTTGGGAACTATGATTTGATTATTACAAAACAAGAAGGACTGAAGATGACAGATGTTACTTTGTGTCTCATTGCTGCCGATCTCATTGCTGCCGATAGTGGAGTTTGGTTCCTGCCGACAGCTATGGTTTCTGCTGAAGATCATTACTGCCGATAGTTTATTTGTGTTCCTGCTGGTAGCGTTTCAATGCTGTGATGTTTCCATATTTTTAGTATGGTTGTTATAATTTATTTAGGAAGAGATTTGGTTTTATCTCTTTACTCGTTTTCTTGAATGATGTATTAGGGTTCCTTAGCTTATAAAAGGAACATACGTCATTAGGGTTTGACATCAGTTTTTCATTATCTCTTTGTAATCAAACATTCATAGTGAATAAAGATCCATAGAGGATCATTTGTTATTAGTTCTTCTTCATATACTTGTTGTTTAGGTTCCGCATAAACACTTGTATACCATACAGAGATTCTCAACGTAGTTGGTTTGTGTTTACATAAGCTAGCTACACATTAACCAAGCTCAATCAAGCTCGAAGTACTCGATCCTACAAGTGGTATCAGAGCCAGGTTAGGATCTCTGTCGAAGAAGATCGGTTATTGGAGCAGTTCGTTTAGTCGAAGAGATTCTTGATACCTCGTACTGAGTGTTGAAATTAAGTGGTCGGCGGCTTCAATTTATTTGGGTGGATATAAAACCTCGTACCATTTAATTTATTAAGGGGATGTCAAGTCGGCGATAAGTGAATTGAAGTATTTATTGTGTGGCTGCTGCTGTTTAAATTAAATTGTCGGCAAGGTCATTTAATTGAAGTGGGGTCCGCTGTGTGGTCTACCTCGTACGTTTTAAACAGTCAACGTGAGCTGCTATTGTTGACCTTAGGGTAGTTTGTGATTTTGCAATTGGAGGTATAGCACGTAAGTGGGCATTGATTATGGTCTGTGAGCAGTCTTGTTACTTGTGTCAAAGAAGAAATCTATTTACCATGTACGGATCAGATGATTCTTTTGAGACACTTGCCATGAAGATTAGAAACTTGTTTCCTAGGGTAGACTGGGCAAAAGATGAAGGAAAAGATAAAGAAAGATGTGCCACTCATGTTAGGGAAATGGTTGCTGGACATGAGACAAAAGGTGAGGTATTCAGTAAGGTTGCTGAAGCACAGGCAGATGTGGCTTTTGAATTCGCTTTCATGAGTTTCCCATCTAAGGTACCAAGTTGTTCTGTTGCTTGTCATGATTTATATGCTTTATTTAAGAAAGAATATGATGACATGGAATCTCAATATAAAGATATGTTTATACAGCTCAAAGCTCATAAAAATGCTGTTAAAACTTTAGAACAACAAAAAGTCTGGTACCAAAAGAATCAGTTAGCCTATGAGGAAAAGATAAAAGTTTTGGAGAGGGACTTGAAAAACACCACTAATGAGTTTAAACATTCTGAAAGAGAAAAAGCTAAGGTGGTGTTAGAAAAACAGGATTTGCAGACTAAGCTAGACAATACCTTGGCTAGGTTTGATAAATGGAAAGATTCATCTAAAAACCTAAACAAGTTAGTCGATAGTTCTATGTCTACAAAAACTAAAAGAGGTTTAGGGTATGGTAACCTGATAGGGCCAAATCAATTTTATGACCCTAATGAGTATAGTGTATTTGACCCTGAACCTGTAGACTACCAAATACCTGTTAAGTATGTGAAAGAAGGTGAATTGCATGTTGTCCCTCCTCCTATAAGAGGTGTGTTTAAACCTGTCCCTATGCACTCTGACCTTGACATTGACTTAAATGAATCACACATGTCCTATGGCAAAAAGTCCAATGACTTGCCTAATCTTGATTGTGACTCTAAAGACTCTGTCTCTTGCTCTAAAAGTGACAAGTCCTCTGAGACCAAGACCAATGACTTTGCCTCTTGTGATTCAAATGACAAGTCAACCACACCCAAGTCTGATGACTTCACACCAAAAGTAGCTAGTGTGGAATCCAATTTAAAGACAGCTACTTTTAGTCCTATTAGGAACAATTTTGTTTCTGATTCTGTTTGTGAGAAGTCTTTGTGTGATAAGCAAGGTTATGATAAGAAAAGTCAGGTTAAGAACAAAAAGATTAAAAAGAAATCTTGCTTTGTTTGTAGAAGTTACTCTCACCTAATTAAAGATTGTGATTATTATGAGAGTAAAATGAGTAATTGTGTTCAACAAAAGCAATCTAGGTCAGTATGGAAAAATGTAGAGAGTATACCCCCATTTGTCCCTAGAGCAAATGCATTTCCTTCTGGTAATGCAAAACAACCAGCACATGTTCCTGCTGGTATGCCATTTAGACCCGCACATGTTCCTACTGGTAAGCCAGTTCCAGCTGGTCAAACCAAGTCTACTGGTTGGAAAAGGAATGTTGCTAGACCATTCTACATACCTACTAGCACTTACTTTCAGAATGGTTTTTGGCCTGGTTATTATGACCCAAGGTTTATGGGGGGAACTGGATGGGATACAGGTGTTAAGCCCTCAACAGGTTGTTCTTGGACAAATAAAAGGAAAGATTCATTCTGGGTACCCAAGAACAATAGTCCTTGTAAGGTGCACTGATTGAGGGGAGGCATAAGCCTAAGGGGAGGCTTATTGTTGTATATATTATGCTAACTAATATTTTATTTGTTTAGTTTGTTTTGTGTTCTCTAACTGAAATAATGCAGCTGTTGAATTTGTCGTGGTTACTGGTGGTGAATATATTGGTCTATTGCTGATCTTTGTGGGAACTGATTGGGTTATATAATTTCAACCTCGATCTGATTGGCTATCATTCTCAAGCAATATTGATAGCTGTTATCAATCACATATGGACATTAATGGCTAGTCATGTAACCTCATATTAGTTGGCTTTTATTTGTGTGGTCAGACGTGGGTGATCAATGAAGTGAAGCAAATTGGTTTTAGTCAACTAGTAATATTCGATTTGGTGAGAATTAATTGGTGTCGACAGTCTATGGTACTCCCTATATGATATTTATTGTGCTTTATTCGCAAGTGGTCAACAAGTGAAGCATTGATTTGTCGCTTACTGATTGGAATTTATTGAATTGATGGGGATGATTACATCAGTTTGTCGCTTGTGGAATTTCATTATCCATATTCGTTGACCATTTGATTATTATAAAGAATTGGGTTGGATGAATGTGAATTATTGGTGGAGCGTGTGTCAGTAGCATTTTTTAATTCGTTCTACATATGTGGGATTGAATTAATGTGTTTGTCGCTATATTATTTAATTTGTGGAATGAAAGCAACTGATGAAGGTGCAGTTATTGGTATTTTGTCTCTGTTGCTGTATTCATTGCTGCTGAAAGTGTATTCCATTGTTGCCGACAGTGTTCCCATTCCTGCTGATAGTAATATCATTTCTGCTGACTGCATTCGAATTCTGCTGCTGGTATCTATGGTTTATAATTTTATTTAAAAAAAAAAAAAAAAAAAAAAAAAAAAAAAAATTTACATTTTCATTTTCTTTCTTTATTTTTCTTTTTGTTTATTTTCTTTTCTTTCTTTCATTTGTCTTTTATTTTCATTCTAGCTTAAGGGGAGGATTCTTGTTGTTGTTGTTGTATATTTTTTATTTTTTTTGTGTTTCTTTTCTTTTATTTTGGTGTGTTTCTTAGTTTAAAAAAAAAAAAAAAAAAAAAAAAAAAATTTTGTATATTTTGTGTGCTAATAAGTGATTTTGAGCAACACCTTGCAGGTACAGTGTTGGTGTTTACACCTGCACAATAAATGGTGCTCAACTCACCATGTCTTGCAGACAAGAAAGAGTTGACTCACCATGAGGGTACGGCTCTGGTGTGATTATCAAATCCGTTGATAGCTGTAATAGCTTGCTCAAAGCTATAGGGTACTTCAACTCACCCATGATTCATTTCTGAGAGTTGAAAAATGGTTCTCAATTCACCATGGATGTAACCCTTATGGGATCCAAAGAATTGGCTAGTCCACAAAAGTATGGTTTGTGGTAAAGACACTTGGTATCCATATTTGGTATTCAATTCACCAAGGTTTGCTGTAACCTAAGAATTGACTAGTCCTGAGCAAACGGCTACAGGTAAAGACAAGTCAAATCCGTTTATAGTTACTGATTTGCTAATAAATCAGATGGTTATCAATGTACCATGGTCTAACACACCTAAACATTGGCTACTCCAGTAGTGATGGCTATTGGTAAAGAGACATCAAATCCGTTAATTTTCAATGATTCACCTCTCACAGGAGTTAACACACCTGGAAGTGATAAGAATAGTATGAAACTTAAAGTGATTTGATGTACATATTGTCATAGTAGCAGCCAAGTTCAAGTACAAGTAATGGTGACCAGTATACATGTTTTGAAGAAGATTTCTTTTTCCTGCTGAACTATTGAAGTTGCTGCTGGATGCTATAGAGGTTGAAATCTTACAGGTTATGGATGTTGCTGCTGGTTACTAATTATTGCTGCTGCTAAGTCGCAGTCCTCAAGCCTGAGAAGTTAAAGCTATATCATACAGGAAACTTGAGGTTAACCTAGTTTACCGATCCACTAGGTCAACCACAAGTTTAGGGGAGGAATAATGAGTGTTTGCTGGTTATTATTTATGGAAGCATTGTTCAAGGGGAAGCATTGTTGAAGGGGAAGCATTGAAGACAGTTTTGTAATGTCAAATAGGGGAAGATTGTTGGGAACTATGATTTGATTATTACAAAACAAGAAGGACTGAAGATGACAGATGTTACTTTGTGTCTCATTGCTGCCGATCTCATTGCTGCCGATAGTGGAGTTTGGTTCCTGCCGACAGCTATGGTTTCTGCTGAAGATCATTACTGCCGATAGTTTATTTGTGTTCCTGCTGGTAGCGTTTCAATGCTGTGATGTTTCCATATTTTTAGTATGGTTGTTATAGTTTATTTAGGAAGAGATTTGGTTTTATCTCTTTACTCGTTTTCTAGAATGTTGTATTAGGGTTCCTTAGCTTATAAAAAGAACATATGACATTAGGGTTGGATATCAGTTTTTCATTATCTCTTTGTAATCAAACATTCATAGTGAATAAAGATCCATAGAGGATCATTTGTTATTAGTTCTTCTTCATATACTTGTTGTTTAGGTTCCGCATAAACACTTGTATACCATACAGAGATTCTCAACGTAGTTGGTTTGTGTTTACATAAGCTAGCTACACATTAACCAAGCTCAATCAAGCTCGAAGTACCATAGAGGATCATTTGTTATTAGTTCTTCTTCATATACTTGTTGTTTAGGTTCCGCATAAACACTTGTATACCATACAGAGATTCTCAACGTAGTTGGTTTGTGTTTACATAAGCTAGCTACACATTAACCAAGCTCAATCAAGCTCGAAGTACTCGATCCTACAGTTCAGTTAACTGCAATGGTATTGTCTTTACTAGGATAGCATATGTAAATGGTCTTAAGTATAATCTGATCAGTGTCAGTCAACTATGTGATGCAAAGTACATAGTTCAGTTTGATGATAAGCAAGGAACCATCTTCAATGCAAATAAGGAAATTGTCCTCATTGCACCAAGAAGACAAGATGTTTATGTATTATACATGTCAAGTCTAACTCAGGATGGAACATGTCTCTTTGCTAAGGCCACTGATACACTCAATTGGCTTTGGCATAAGAGACTAACCCACCTGAACTTTAAGAACATTAACAATCTTGTAAAACAAAACAAGGTCCTTGGCTTACCATCACTTGTGTTTTCTAAGGATAAACCATGCTCAGCTTGTGAAAAAGGTAAACATCACAGAGCATCCTTTAAAACCAAAACCAATTTTTCCATCAGGAACTGCCTACATCTTCTCCATATGGATCTATTTGGACCTGTCAGTCCAAGGTCTATTAACCATGAGAAGTATACTCTGGTCATAGTGGATGAATACTCAAGATACACCTGGGTATTCTTCCTGATCAAAAAGAGTCAGGCAGCTGAAACAATCATGTCCTTTGTCAGGAACATTGAAAATCAAAATGACATTAAGGTCAAGCAAATTCGAACTGACAATGGGACTGAGTTCAAAAATAATGAACTTGAATGTTTCTGTGATGAGAAAGGCATTTCCCAAAACTTTTCCTCTCCATACACACCTGAACAAAATGGTGTTGCTGAAAGGAAAAACAGAACACTCATTGAAGCTGCTAGGACAATGCTATGTGGATCAGTCCTCTCCAACCATTTTTGGACTGATGCAGTCAAAACTGCCTGTTACACACAAAACAGATCCATAATTGTCAAGAGACATGGGAAAACCCCATATGAGTTATTCAAAGGAAGAATCCCTGACATCAGCTACTTTCATGTCTTTGGGTGTCCTGTGTTTATTCATAATCACAAGGATCACCTAGGGAAATTTGATGCAAAAGCTGATGATGGATACTTCCTGGGTTACTCACTTATCTCAAAAGCCTTCAAAGTGTTCAACACAAGGAGACAGCAGACTGAGGAAACATTTCATGTTACCTTTGATGAGAGCACTGATGCAATCAGGTTCTCAACTGCCTCAGTAGAAGAGATAGGAATTGATAATTCTTCAAGATATCCTCTTGATGAATATCTGTCTGAGAACAATCCTTCTACTCAGTATCAAGATGATGCTAACCTCTCCTACTACATTATCCCTCACAACCTACCAAACCCAACCATCACTGAGTTTGTTGAAGCACATACAAGTACTGATGATATCCTTCAGTCTGAACAAAATACTCAGGACCCAATCAATCTCAGTGATGACTCAACCCACTTAGACACACAAGGAAATGGAAATCATGTGTCTAATCCTGATCATACCCATCAGGCTTCTACAAGTTCTAACCCACTCCCAAGACCTCAGGATAGTTGGACCAGATCTCAGGATATAGAACTTGTCAATATCATTGGTGAGCCTTCTGAAGGCATGCTTACAAGAAGCATGGCTGCTGAACTAAGAGCAGCCTCATCCAATGAATGCCTATTTGTGGACTTCATTTCCACAATTGAACCCAAAAGTGTTAAAGAAGCACTTAAACATCCAAGTTGGGTTCAGGCCATGCATGATGAACTAGAACAATTTGACAGAAACAAGGTAATGACCTTGGTCAAATGTCCTGAGAATGTCTCAGTCATTGGCATGAAATGGGTATTCAAAAACAAAACTGATGAAAATGGCATAGTCATTAAAAACAAAGCCAGACTTGTAGCCAAAGGCTATAATCAACAAGAAGGCATTGACTATGAAGAAACATTTGCACCAGTAGCAAGGATGGAAGCCATCAGGATCTTCCTTGCTTTTGCTACATACATGAACTTCAAGGTGTACCAAATGGATGTTAAAAGTGCATTCTTAAATGGTTCACTGAAAGAAGAAGTTTATGTTGAGCAACCTCCTGAATTTGAAAGCCATGAGTCTCCTGATCATGTCTATAAGCTTAACAAAGCCCTTTATGGACTGAAGCAAGCTCCCAGGGCATGGTATGAGACTCTCTCAGCCTTCTTAATCCAAAACAAATTTGTCAGAGGCAAGATAGACAACACATTGTTTATCTATAAGACAAATAATGATGTCATACTAGTACAAGTGTATGTTGATGACATCATCTTTGGCTCAACAAGTTTCAAACTTTGCAAACAATTTGAAAAACTAATGGCACAGAAGTTTGAAATGAGCATGATGGGAGAACTGACATACTTTCTTGGTCTTCAGATCAAGCAGACTGATAGAGGAACCACTATCAGTCAAGAGAAGTATGTAAAGAATCTACTGAAGAAGTATGATCTCAGTGACTGTGCCTCAGTCAAAACTCCCATGGTTCCCCCAAACAACCTTGGTCCTGATCTAACTGGTAAACCAGTAAATCAAACTCTCTTTAGAGGAATGATAGGATCACTGATGTATCTACTTGCATCAAGGCCTGATATCCAATTCTCAGTATGTCTATGTGCCAGATATCAATCTGACCCAAGAGAATCTCATGTCACTGCTGTGAAAAGGATATTCAGGTACCTGAAGGGCACTCCTAACCTTGGATTATACTATCCAAAGTGCTCAGGACTTGATCTCAAAGGATACTCAGACTCTGACTATGCTGGATGCAACATGGATAGAAAAAGCACCTCAGGCTCTTGCCAAATTCTTGGTGGGAAATTAGTCTGTTGGAGTGCTAAGAAGCAACAATCAGTTGCCTTATCCTCAGCTGAGGCTGAATATGTTGCTGCAGCTAGTTGTTGTGCAAATGTACTCTGGATGAAAAGTCAACTCAGTGACTATGGAATTCAGTACAAGATGGTACCCATCTTTTGTGATAACACAAGTGCAATTGCAATCTCTAACAACCCTGTTCTTCATCAGAGAACAAAACACATTGATATCAGATATCACTTCATCAGGGACCATGTCATAAATGGTGACATTGAATTACACTTCATTCCTACTGAATATCAGTTAGCTGATATCTTCACCAAACCTTTGGATGAACCAACTTTCACAAGACTGAAAGCTGAATTAGGAATGTTGGATATAGAGAATCAATCCACTGACTAACTTTTATTTCCAACTAAAGTGTAAATTCTTGAAATCTCAGGTCCCTGACTCAATGTGTTCATCAGTGAATTATTTCACTAAATCCATCACCTCAGGAACTAAACCCAAGTTCCTGAAATCTTGATTGGTCAGAAACTAAACCCAAGTTTCTGAATCCTTGCTTCTCAGGAATCCTTCCATATTCCTGAATCATCAGTGACTAATCCCAAGTCCCTGAAAAACCTGTCACTGAATGAAGAGTCATTCAGGGCCCTGAAAAGGACATTAAATACTGACTTAAATGCTCTAAGTATCTAGTTAGTAAATGTCCGAGGTTGGTAACTGAACACATATTTAATTCAAGAATAATTGTTCTTTTTGCCTTTCTGGCTTCCACCTCTGGGCCACCACATTCCCACTTGGCATTAAATGCCTCTCCAATCACATTTCAAATATGTGATGACTCATCTCTGCAAGTTGCACTTTTGCAGAACTGCTCAACTGTTCACCTCGACTGTTGCGCCAAACCAGGAAAGTGGAGTATTGGCATTAAATGCGGATCCCAAAACTTATTATTCAAAACAATTTCCAAATAATTCTTTTTGAATAAATTAATATTTGCTCAAATGACCAAAACACCCCCATCTCCTCTTTCCTATAAATACCCCAACCAGAAGAATACATACACATGTTTTTATAGAATTTTAAGCAAAACTCTGCCATTTTTTATTCTCAAAAACAAATTGTGTGTGCATTCTTAAGCTTTAGAACCTCTTTAACCTTAGTCAAACCCAGACTTACCCACAAATGGCTTCTTCTAAAGCTGTGAAATATGCCCCCAACGTGGATTTCACAATGGAGGGTGTAGACCTAACCAAAAATAATGTGGTGGGAAATTTCTCATATCCACAAATCTACCCAGCCTACAAGAACGTTATGAAATATCTTCGTAATTGTTTTCTTGCAAAGGCTTTCACCCACTCTCCCTCAGTCATCTACCATGACTATTTGAGGGAATTCTGGTGTACGGCTGTGGCAACCAGCCCCAAAGACACCAAAGAGTCAATCATCACCTTCACGGTGATGAATGGGAGTAGAACCCTCTCCTTTGACTACTCAGCATTCATCAAAGCCACAGGCCTTGACTTTGCTGAAGCCTTTTCTCCCAACCCTACTGATCAGGACATAAAGAATGAACTGATCTTTCTTGCACCCCATGACCCCAGACGTCCAACAATGTCTGTGGGAGGCTTACTGGAAAAGGCTCCAGTAGTCAAAACATGGTTCCACCCTATTTGGAGGATACTGATGACATTTGTCATTCAGGTCCTGGGTGGAAATAAATCCTCTATGGAACAGTTGAACTCATCACAACAATTGATGTTGTTCAGTCTCCTTGAGGGTACAAAAATAGACATCGGAGGAATAATCTTCCGAGACCTCGTTGCTAAGCTCTCAGGAAAACATAGGCAAAGGCACATGTCCTATCCTAGATTTGTTTCCTGTGTGCTTCAGGACCTACTCGGTTCTGACTATGTGAGGACTGATGCAGAAGGTACGAAGCCTGAGGTACTGCACAAGTCAAACTTCACTAGTGGCATCAGTGAGGTTACACATATTGCCCTGACTGAATACATGCAATCAGTCATTCAGGGTAATGACGCTATCTCTCCAGTTCCTTCACCGACCAAAAAGGTGAAGAAGACAAAGAAGGGTCAGTCCAGCCAGGTGGTTAGACCCAAGCCACTCGTCTCTGAGACTGATCCTCAAAACCAACTCAACCTTAAAAAGGGGTTGAAAAAGGCCTAGACCTCTGAGACACCCATTTCTGAGACCCTCTTGACCTCAAAACAAAAGCCAACGGAAGTCACTGAGCAATCATCCTCAGTGACCTCGGGCACACCCATTCCACATGGTTCAACTGACATAAACAAGTCAGAGGGATCAGGAAGCATTCCCTCCTCACATCCCGATGAAGGTACTGATAAATCACAATCAGTGCCCAAGGGAGGAAAGGGTCCTGAACCCTCGGTAGGGTAGCACCACCCTACTGGGAAGAGGACCCACACCCCCTCACATCCCGATGAAGGAGCTGTCAAAAAACAATCAGTTCCCAAGGGAGGCAAGGGTTCTAAATCCTCGGTAAGGCAGCACTACCTTACTGAGAAGGGGACCCACAAACATTCACATCCCGCTAACGTTCCTGAACAATCACCCTCAGGATCTCAGGGAGAAAAGGACCCTAAATCCCCTGAAGGACAGTACAATCCTGATGGGAAGGGGGTCCACAAACTTTCACAATCAGTACCTAGTGATACTACTGGAAAGCACCCATCAGTAGTTGAAGGTGCTAAGGGGGACAAAGACTCAGAGGGAAAGAAACAACCCGCTGATATGGAATCCATCAACCCCTCAGGCGGATCCAGTCTTTCAGGAACTGCCCCCAAAAGCTAGGCTTGTGTTACCCCAGTTATTATGGCTAGTCAGGCTGAGAAAACCCACTCAGTTATTATGACAACGGGGTCAGAACCTGACCAAACCGAAGGCAAATCTTTTTATAAAGAGGAGCCGGTTGATTTTTTGGGTATTGAGTCCATGGGGGACTTTCAGGCTTTTATGGAGTCTGATGAAGAGCTCAGGGAAGAGAGTGAAGAGGAAACTTTTGAGGCAGGAGAGGATATGGAAACTGATGTACAAACTGAACAACCTGAACCATCACATCAGTCATCTCCAAGTCCAAGTGAAGAGTCAGGCTCTCAATCTGCTGATTCTCCTACTGAGGACATCCTCCAGAAGTATGATAACTCTCTTCCCCTCACTGAAAGAAAATTGGTCAAATTCCTACTGAAGACCAACAATGCTCTTTTCAATGGTCTCACTGATGAGATGTTTGATCATCACACTGAAGCGGCTGTTCACTATGCCAACCTGAAGGCAGATGTTGAAAGTTTTCATGATGATGTGATCGAAATCCAATCAGGTACCAACCACTCCCTGACAGCTATTGATCTTCATTTCCAGAAGTTCAATCTTACTCTTGAAGGCATTACCAAAAGCCTTGGAACTATTCAGACAGCTGTCAAGGATGACCCCGTACTCACCAAGAAGATCCTTCAGGCTGCTGAGACTTATCAGAAGCAATCAGGTGAAATCAGTGAGCTTCTCAGTTTACTGAAGGATTCTAAGCTTCAGGGTCTTACTTCTTCAATGGACTCAATCAGGACTTCCATGGGTCTTCAGGAAAAACATCTTGGTACTTGGGCACAATCTTCAACATCCTTGGCATGGTCTCTTGGGTCAAGGATGTCAGGCATCGAAGCTTCTCAGGCTTCTCTGGCAGATCAGATCTCAAGTCTTCAGAAAGACACCTCGGACATCAAATCAATGATGACTGAGATCTATCAGGCCTTCAAAGGTCCTACTGCTCCAGTGACTCCAACTCTTGCTATCACCATGGCTCAAGCAACAGTTGAGGGGGAGAATGACACTGGAGTCTCAAGCCAACAACCTCCTTCTCACACTGAGGGGGAGATTCCTGAAGCCTCTTCCTCCCGTCAAGATAAAGGCAAAGGCATCCTCACTGAACCTGAGCCTCAACCAGCACCGATCACGGTTGCAAAGGATCCTGAATCACCACTCAGGATCCCATATGAAATTGATGGAGTTCTTCACCACTTCTCAGCTGATGAACTCAGTGCTTATCTTCAGGAAGAGGAAGCAAAGAAGAAGCTAAAGGAGGAAGAGAAGGCGAGTAAGTCTGCCTTAATCAAGGTTGTTCATGAAGAGGCTGAGAAAATTGGTCTTGAGGCTAAGGATCTCTCAGGAAGAGAAGGTGGTATGACCTTTGTGAAAGCTCAGTCTGAGGAGATGACCACTCTCAGGCAGAAAAGGGAGGAAAGAAATAAACGGGCTGAAGAGATCAGGCAGAATAGGATTAAAAAATATCAGTGGTATATGACTGAAAGGTTGAAGCCAGAACCAATCACTGATGTTCATATTCAAAGAAACACCAATCCTGCCGTTGTCACTGTCTACAGAGGTGCTGACAAGAGATACTTTGATGTTCATAAACCTTTCAGATTCGCTGACTTCGGGATCACTGAATTGGACGAGTTGGGTCCATTAATAGCAAAGAAATCAAATGTTGTGGTCCCTAATCTGATGAAGTCTTTGAGTCTGAGGTATGAAAGATTGGCAGCATGTAAAACCCAGAATTTCTGAACATGTAAAATACCCAGAATACCCTTTGATCTCAAATTTATAAAAGACGTTTAACACATTAAAATATTTCATTCCGAATATAACCTAAGCATCTAACCATAATAACTGAACGAATAAAAGTGACTCGATAATAAGACTTATTATGAAACGAATGTTACAAAAAAAAAATTAAATATCATCACACGCCAAATAACACCCTAACCGAATTTTCATTTTTGTACAATTTTGTGTGACTCTTTTTATTAATATATTACATTGAACTAGCCCAAATCATATACCATTATATTAGCAACCACCTATTTTGAAAAAAAAAAAAAAAATACTTCACACGTTATTTTTTTCCTTATAACCGAATCATGCACTTTTGTCTACCAATCACATCCCATGAATTTTGTCCATCAAATCCCACAATTAAGGCCCTTTCCTTGGTTAACTCTCATCATATACACGGTCTCCTCAATCTAAATATACCGAACTTTATTTTCTTTCTCTCCACTTTGAAAACCCTAAAAAAAAAAAAAAAAAATCCTCCCTTCACAAAGGTCGACTGCTGCTACATGTCTTCCCTCCTGTTCGGTTCAATCACAGCAGCAAAAAGGGGATTCGTGAGGCCCCTTCTTGGTGACTTGGTCGTGGGCTGTGGCTCAAAGGGTTTGGCTGATACTTGGCTTCGATCTCGATGCCTTTTCGTTGGAGGGTTTTGTTAACAGAAGGTTGTATCGTCATGGGTTATCGAGTCTCATTCAGGTTGGATTTTGTGTTCGGTTATGTTGGAGCTGTGGGTTTGATCGTGATCTATTGAAGCTCGTCCTCGTGTTCGACTTCGAGTTTGGTTTCGGCTTCTGTTAGTTACGTACTCGTTGTAACATCGAGGTAACTTTAACCTATCACTTTTACACCCTAATCATAAAGCACCTGTTATAAGAAATCTGGGTCATAAATAATATGTAAATAAACGTCATGATAGATTTTGTACTGGAAGGTGTCAATTTTGTGGCCTATTTTATGTTTTATTTCCAGCCCTTGTCGACCTAAGTCATCACTAAACATGACCTAATACCCGGTCTTTAATGAAGCGTTAAAAAAAAAAAAAAAAAAAAAAAACATGGTACAACTGAATGAAAAAGGGGCTGGGAGTTGTGGGTATAGATTGGTTGCAGTAGGGTCGTTTGGGTTCTGCTGTGGTTAAAAAGAAATGGTAACGAGAAGGATGTTGTTTGGGGGTCAAGAGAGTGCAAATATGAGTGTGTGAATGTTAACGAGAGGTGCATGCATGTTATTGTGGTGTGTGTTCAAACAGGTCATGTATTAAGAGTCATTTTTGTCTCGTTAAAATGTTTTGTGGTTTCATTTAAACTGTGGTCGCATATGGGTGGTGAGTGTGTGTTTACGTGGTTGGTTCAAAAATAAAATATATACCGAGGGATGTGAATCGATACTTAACAGGTTTAGAACTTATCAACTAGATATGGATTTGAAACTATAGTAATTTATGACATGCAAATGCAAATAAAACAAGTTAATTATGTTTTGTAAGGAACAAATGATTTTTGTACTATGTGTCTACGTCATTTCTATGGATGCTCCTTTTGTTCCTTGTGTTCGTGTTTGAGTGGTTTCGTTTGGTTTTGAGAGTGGTCCTTGTGTCATATTCGATAAATCATCATTTAAATACATATTCACATACTAATCATAAACATCATTTTGAAGTTGTGTGTAAGATATATTAATAATAAGCACAAAAGACCACATATCCATAAAGTATAAATCGAAGCCGTTGTCATTAATTGAACTCTTAAACGATCATGTATTCGTGTAGATTCGCTAAAGAGGGAGTGACTTCATATTCTTATGTTATGGTTTCGTTGGCGGTTTAAGGTACAGATATTCTGAACCTTCTCACAGGTTTCTCATGATCTCTTTTATTTTCTGATTCTGTCGGTCTCTGTATTAATGCCACTGCTATGATCCCCTTTACTTGAACCTTCCTGAGATGATACTTGAATTCTGAGTTCCTCTGATAAACTGAACCCTGTTTTAATTCCTTTGATACCTGACATGATCCGATCTTCATCTTATGACCTGAATATGCAAACCTCTGAATACCCGGAAGATTCATTTTGACATTATAACTGGAATTGGAACTTTCCTTGATGATATGAAAATGTTTTTGAGAAAAGCTTTTGAATACAATGTCATACCAGTTTTAAATTGAAACTGCACTAAAGATTTTATGAAAATCTCTTTTAAGGACTATCTTTGTAAAAAGGGTTTTACTAAACATCATTTATGAAAGTCACTGAAAGATTATTTTAAATATAAGCTTAATATGAAACCTTTGAATTGAGATCTTTTCTATGAATCTAAACTTTCTGATATTGAACTTTCTGATATTGAATCTTTCTGGTACTAAACCTACTGTTACTGAACCTACTGTTACGGAACCTACTGTTACTGGACCTACTGATACTGAACCTACTGTTACTGAACCTATTGATACTGAACCTACTGATACTGAACCTTTCTTTTATTGAACCTACTGATATTGACCTTTCTGTTATTGAACCATCTGATATGAACCTTCTGATATACTGAACTGGATATTGACCTATGAAACTAAACTGAATACTGAATACTGATACTTGACCACTGACCTACAGTTTGATACTACGAGCCATAACTAGTCATGAGGGTTTCATGACCATGTCATTGATGCACCGATGGCATGACTCTAGGGCAGGAGAGTGATGACCTGTTCCGTCCCTTTACTGTATTTTATTTGGTGTTGGGAGGTTTATGGCCACCAGGGGCGTATGGATGCATCCTAGAACTGTTACTGTTACTGTTACTGTTACTGATATATACTGGTGACTGATGGTGTGTGCGATACACGTCTTTCACATTACTGGGAGCTAGCTACTCCAATTTACTGTTTGAGGACTTCCCTCATATTTACTGATTACTGAGAGGTCTCCCCTCTACATGATTATACTGATTACTGTTACTGATTACTGATACTGGGCTCGTAGAGGATTACTGTTTCCTACACCTTGTACCCTTGTACTCCTTATAACTGTTTCCTTTTCTCATGCCATAACCCTGATTGATTCGTATTTCCATTACTGTTCACTATACTTTATTACTGCTTTGTTACCGTTATCTGTTCACTGGGCTTTTTAAGCTCAGCCGCACGTTTTCTTTTCGTGTGCGGCAGGTTATAAGCAGGACGACGGGTTTGGGTATGAGTGGAGAGACCATTGGACTTAGAAGACTACACTGTGATAGTTATTTTGCTATAGAGATGATTAGAAGAATTTAGATCTTCGAAATTAGTATTTATTCCTTTGTAAATTTTGTATTTCCCTGTAATTTCTTGTAACCTTTGTATTCCTTTGTATTATTGAAGATGTATGCTTGTGTATGTTTCTGATATGTCACCATTTTTGTGACATCTCTACCCTTGTCGGGTCGGGGTGTTACACAGCAGCACCTCAGGAACTTGGCATTCGATCTCTTCTTCCTGAATCTGCACAACCTGCTTCCTCTCAGTCTTCTTCAAGGAAAAGAAAGAAGATAGAAACTGAGCCTGAGATCAAGGTTCCTGGTCTTGACTGCAATAGGGCTCTCCCTGAAGGTGTTCCTTTCAGGAACAATATGGTCATTGAACAGCCTGAAAGAGGTTTGTTCTTCATTGATGAGTTTGGTGACAATGCCTTCTAGAGGTGGAATGATATAGATATGTCAGGGATTAAAGCAATGCTTGGCTTTCTAATGATGGCCTCTCCACTCAAGAGTCCTGAGAATGTGAGGTTTTGTCAAGACCTGAGAAGAAAAATCAATGAACATCCTGACCAACATGAGCTGCAGTCAAAGAAACCCAAGCTTGAAGCCCTTGGAATCAAGTTGAACTGATGACCTGCCTGAATACCCACCACTATCCCTTTTGTACTTAGTTTTGTTAGGACTTGTAAATGATATTAATAAGATGATGTTTTTATTATTTCAGTGTCCTTATTTACATTCTAGTACATTCAGTATGAGCAGAAGTCCATAGCTCACTCATATCTGATCAAAACACTTAGGAATAATTTATATCCAAATAGGGGGAGATTGTTGGGTCATGTATAACCCAAGAATGCTTCAAACATGATTTGGACACAAATTAACTAAGTGTTAACTTAAACCGAGAACAATTCAAGTCACTGAGAGAACAGCCTCTCAGTGAGTCATCTTCAGGATGCTTAAGGCGAATTCAAGAAGAAGGATTCACTACTCAGGAAGGCGGTACTCCCTGAGTAGGACTTAAGCCAAAGAAGAAGATGATGGATTCAGTGAGTGTTGGATAAGAACTCACTGAACCCCAGTCTCCTCAACCAACAAAGTGATTGAAGGACTGAGGAACCAACGCCTGAAGAAAAGGCGGGAACAATAGGGAAAAGATCTGAGAAGATATTAGTGTAAGCCCAACACTCTTCTCTTGTCAGATCCAACCTTCCCTATTGCGGCTAAAAGTCATGGAGTGTCAGCCAACAACTCCTAAAGTCTTCTTAGCCCTTTCATATTGGTTCTTGGAAATGACAATTACTATTTGTAATTGTCAGACACGCAACCTCAACAACTTGTATTATATTTAATCACTTATACTTAGATTACTTGTGTATAAATAGAGCAGATGTGAGAGAAGTTAAAGTGTGCTTTGTATAATTAAAGTCTTGAACTTTTACAAAGGAACTTCTCTCCTACAAAGAGTATACAACTCACTGAGATAGCTCAGTGGGTATATTGTTACCACTCAAGCAAAACTTGAGTTTCGATAGGAGACACCCCATACCCTTGTCTATTCAATCCCAAGTGTTTGTTCCGCAAAACACTTGGGTATAGATTCTTGGAATTATTTCTAATAAGAATTTAAACGTTGAAAAATATTGTTGTTTTTATACTCACGTTTTATAACTGTTAGAATTAATCCTAAACATTGTATTAGTCATAACACGAAATAGATTAACTTTCTAGTTAACTCTAATCGTGTAAAGGGACCAACATGAAAAGTTTTTAAATTATCACTCACGATGTTTTGAAAATAAATGAGACCGTTGTGCCACCCACAATGCCTGAGAAAATTTAAGGGGATCATAAAAATAAATAAGTATGTATAACAGTTTAGTAATTTTGGTGAAATAGATACATATTTGGGAGAAGTGGGGTTTGACATGATGCCCTGGAGACTGAGTATATAAAGGGTAAGAATCGGTAAAACATTTATAACGATAAGTAGTCGAGAGAAAACAAAGTGTATATGAATAATCTTTATATACATAGTATTAATAGTGGTGTTTCGGAAAGTAAGCGGAAATGCTCATAAAACATGAGTTCACGGGAAGTATGACAACCAATAGAAATTGATAAACTGCAACATGTTTCGATGTTATATGAAATGATATTACATACGGTTATGAAAGAGTTTAGAGACCATTGTAATCACATACAATGTCTGAGAAATAAGAGAGACCATTGTAATCGCATACAATGTCTGATAAATAAGAGAGACCATTGTAATCGCATACAATGTCTGAGAAATAAGAGAGACCATTGTAATCACATACAATGTCTGATAAATAAGAGAGACAATTGTAATCGCATACAATGTCTGAGAAATAAGAGAGACCATTGTAATTACATACAATGTCTAGAAGATTTTAGTATTCACATGGAGAAACTTCATAAAAAAAAATATATAACGATGCTTTAGGAACAATTAAGATAGTCGAACAATAACTTAAGTACATATAGTAATATTCACTATACGCATACGTATAACAAGGGTGCACTTGAAGATGTGTATAAATTTCCGGATGGAAATTCACAATGCTCATGAATAGCATAAAATACACCAAGGAAGTTTAGTGCACAAAAGGTTACATATATGAGAAGTGATACTTTCGCGGATTATCTGACGAGTTAAGAAATAATTATAGTGCTTCTATAATTATCCTTAGTATAATATAATAAAGATATATACTCAATGGAGTAATAGAAAATTTAGGAAGTAGGCGCGCATGGATATCGGACAAGATGATGGAACTCATGACTTTTGAAAAATAAATGGTTATAGTCTAGGTTTTTAAAAGAAAATGACCTAGTTCACTATAACTTATGCTCTGATACCAATCTATAACACCCCCATTTTCATCAACGCAGCGAAATACAACATGGGGTGCTATTTATTAGTCACATAGTACAAGTATAGTAAACGAACTCAAAATAGAGATATTTATAATAAATTTTCACATTCGATAATATCAGAGTCTAACAAAACAAGGTCCCAAAAGTTTTACACGACAGAATTATTCAAAAACAACATAAGTTTAATCATAACATAAGTTTTTAAATTTTTATCAAATGTAAATTTTAAATCATAGTCCATTCTTGTTGATATCCATATCCTTGCGCCGCCCATCCAAGCATTAAACACCTACGGACCTGAGATAAAACATGCTAAAAGTCAACAATAAAGTTGAGTGAATTCATAGAGTTTAATAATTAATAAGTTGAATACAAGCATTATTCATAAATTGACATGTAACGAATACAAGTTGGGAAATAAGATTATAGCATCGAGCTCATGAAACTGAACCTTGACTTAAATTTAATAATGCCCCTCAAAGGTAAATTTGCCAATTTACCACGAATCTCTCAATATTATGTACCCGTTATATGTGAGCGCGACTCACCCGGTCAGGCTTGTCAAGCCAAATATGCATATTCATAATACAAGCGTTTCCCATGGAATTAACGGTTCATGTGATTAGGGACTTGAATGGCAAAAGTTACTCATTAACTATAATCATGTAATCAGGTCAAGCATACCAAAAACTACTTGTATTCAGTTTGTAAAACTAGCATGTATCTCCCCCAATGGGTTTATAAACAGTTTAAGAGTTAAAGTGGGACTATGAACTCACCGATAGCAAAGTGAACGATCAAAGTGAACGATCAAAGTGAAGAATAAACCGCAAGAATCCTACGAGCAACCTAGATATATACGCGTGTCTTAGTTTCTAAAGAAAATAATGATGTAGTTATGTCTATACGCTATATAGGTTATAATCTCAACTATACTTGGTACATAATGTCTAAATAATTGTCAAGATTTAATTTGGCATTTTAAAATGACTACAAGTGTGAAATATATATATTTCTTACAAAATTTCAAGTCTTAAGTTTACTTTTTTCCCTAAGTCCAAAATAAGTCATAAATTCAATTTAAGTCCAAGGGTTCAATTTAGGTCAAAGGGCTCAATTTTAGTCAAAAAGTTCAGATTAAGTCTAAAGGTTCAAAATATATTAGGTGGTTCAAAAATAAAACTTAAGGGTCCAATTATACAAGTTATTAACCTTTGAGTAAACTGCAAAATACATCCCTGTGGTTTACACCTTTTGGCAATTTACATCCCTGTCAGAAACTATTGGCAATATACATCCCCCGTTAGGCAAACGTTTGCCACATTACATCCCTAAGTTGGATGGGCGTTATCTTTCTCCGTTAAGTGTTTGCATCGTTAGTCCCTCCGTTAGTTTTGTTTGCATCGTTAGTCCCTCCGTTAGTATTTTTTACAAAAATTAATTTTTTTTCGAAATTAATTATTTTACAAAAATTAATTTTTTTTCGAAATTAATATTTTTAGAAAAATTAATTTTTTAAAAAAAATAACTTTTTTTTTCGAAATTAATTATTTTACAAAAATTAAATTTAAATTTTTTTCGAAATTAATTTTTTTAGAAAAATTAATTTTTTTAAAAAAATAACTTTTTTTTTCGAAATTAATTTTATTAGAAAAATTAATTTTTTTTTTCGAAATTAAATTTTTTACAAAAATTACTTTTTTTTCGACATTAATTTTTTTACAAAAATTAACTTTTTTTCGAAATTAATTTTTTTAGAAAAACTACTTTTTTTTCGAAATTAATTTTTTTAAGAAAAATTAATTTTTTTTCGAAATTAATTTTTTTACAAAAATTAATTTCGAAAAAAATTAATTTTTGTAAAAAAATTAATTTCGAAAAAAAGTAATTTTTGTAAAAAAAATAATTTCAAAAAAAAAGTAATTTTTGTAAGAAAATTAATTTCGAAAAAAAAATTAATTTTTGTAAAAAAATTAATTTCGAAAAAAAGTAATTTTTGTAAAAAAATAATTTCAAAAAAAAAATTATTTTTCTAAAAAAATTAATTTCAAAAAAAAATTAATTTTTGTAAAAAATACTAACGGAGGGACTAACGATGCAAACACTTAACGGAGAAAGATAACGCCCATCCAACTTAGGGATGTAATGTGGCAAACGTTTGCCTAACGGGGGATGTATATTGCCAATAGTTTCTGACAGGGATGTAAATTGCCAAAAGGTGTAAACCACAGGGATGTATTTTGCAGTTTACTCTTAACCTTTTTATACTTTTTAATGATAAAGCTGATGGAACTTTTATTAACTTGTTCACTTTCAAAAATTCATTACTCGCAAACTGTAAGTCGAAAAATTATGTTCTTTATATCTCCGGAAAGGTATTCGACCACACTAGCAATATTTGTGGGGCCCACTAATTTAGAAATTTCGTAACAGTAGTGAAATTACTATTTTACCCTTACTATCCAGTTCTGAAATTAATAACATCACAACAGTCTTGCGAAAAATACGATATCTTGAGTTCTACAAGCCCGATTAATCTCATTCTTGCGGCCACGTTTAAGTTAAGATATTATCTACAATTTTTATGTTTCAAGAAACAGTTGGTCATATACAAAAAAAATGACTTTTATAAGTTTCAAATCTGTTACTCAGAATATGATATGTTTCACAAAAACATTTTTAGTTTAATCATCGGGTGTCGTCACGGGATGCACCACCCGGGAAAATGACCACAAGACATTGATTTCAAACTAAATATTTTTAGTTTAGGTCTAAAGTATACTGATTAGTACAATTAATTATGTTTTTGCCCCTGAATAGAAAACTGTTTTGCATGTCAAGTCCTTATAGGGTTTTCTAGTGATCTAGCCTATGTACCAAGTATAACTAAGCATGATAACTTATATAACATACAAATACATCAAGAAACAATAAAATTACAGAAGTGAAAGTGAAATGAGAGTGATTGGTTCCTTACAATAGTTGATGAACAAGACAAGATCAAGAAAACAATGAACACTAAACCTAGATTATCAATAACCCTTGCACCCTTTTCTTTCAATATTTTACCCAACTTTTTCACCTTGATTTACCATTGATAATACCTTAAAGTCACAACCCTTAATCTTCTTGTATAACTCTTAAACTAACCATGGAATCACCAAATCTCTACTTGGACTATGTAGCAATCACCTAGGTCTTCATCTTCTTAGTGTAACTTGTAACTTGAATCAAAGTGAGGATTGATTATGGAGATGGAATAGGGGACGGCACAAAAGGAGGATGAGGAGGAATTATTTCTTCTTCTCACACTAAAATTGCATGTATTATGTGTGGTTGAGTGGTTTTAGGAAGCTTTTGTATGAGTTGAAGGACATGTGTAATCTTGCATGACTACAACTCATGAAACAAGACCACATGGCCTTGGGTATAACCTTTGGACGCCACCTCAAAGCTTGAGGTGGTTATTATTTGTTATTAGTGATAAATATTAGTTCATGAGGTATAGTTTGGTCCCGGTAATTACTAATGTTAAGCCCTTAAGTCTCAAAACTTAAAACTGGGGAACGTAAAAATATAAAACTTATAAAAATGTTAAAACTTATTAATATAACTTATATTAGTAGTTTAGATGAGTGGTGAGTACATCGGAGGGTTTAAACGTTGTTAATACTTTAAAACGTAGATTTAAATCGCGTAAAACGTAAAAGGTGCAAGGTTTACATAAAATTGGAAAAAGTAAATTATGAATTTTAAAATAGGATTGCAAGGAACCAAAAGTGAATAAAAAGTGTATACTAAGCATAGCCTAGTGTCGGTTGAATTAATTGTACGTGTCATGACGTACGCGGATAACTTCCGACGAAGTTAATTATTTAAAAATAGAATAGTTAGGTAATTAAAATAGAAAAATTAATGACATGAAATTACGAAATGTCACAATGATGTTCATCTAAGGGAATGATTTTTGGGCAATGCATAATGTACAACGTTTCGAGGACAGGCGATATCATCGTTGAGGAGTTCATTGCTGCATCCGTCCACTTTTACAGGCTTTCCATACCCGCAAGTGTGAGACGTCTCAATGATAGAGATAAGGGCTTCCTTGATCCTAGGCTAGAAGAGCTACTTAAACTTGTCATGTTGTCCAAATCCTTCAACACAAGATCACGAAGAAGTGGTAGCTTCCAAACCATTGGAAGACTGAGGACGTTGAGGCACCCAGATAATGTGACATCCACAAGCTTGTCAAGGGGAATCCATTTCCCTCCAATATTGGTTGACATATTCATTATCCACGTAGGAAAACAATCACTCGAATAGTTTTCGATAGTCAAGCTTTTCACATTTGCATGGGTTTGCAAGCCTTCCAATATATCCTTGTCCTTTTTCCTCGCACCCTCATTACCTTCCTTCCAACAGAAATTTATCTTGTATAGATTTTTCTTTCCAACTAAATCTGCCTGCATAGCTTCTTCTTTGCTACCAACTTCTTCAAGATTTGAAATGCTAAGCTCCCCCCCAAGGTGTTTCAAACTGCCTAGCTCTCCAATTTGACATCCTTTTTCTCGACCCACGCTAAAGGAAGACTGACCGGATCTACACACACTCCTTGTGTTAGATAGATACTTTGTATGATGTCTAGTCTAGCACGCGGAATTTACTAGCTAGCACTTAGAAGATTTATTTGTTTGTGTTTTGTTTGAATTGAATGTAACAGTGAATGAACAATACAAATAATAATTCAACTTCAACGATTCAATATTATTAATGAATAATACGAGTGATCTCCTATCACTAGGGTTTTACAACCTTGAATCTTAACAAAACAATACGTATTCTCTAATCGTAAACCTAGGCAATCCTTTTATAGACCAAGGATTCCTTTACAAGATAACTATCATCTAATCGTATAAGATATACACAATATCTTTTCTATAATTATCTTTTACAAAAACATAAACAGTACTAACTTCTTCATATAACCGTACTAACTGTTCTTGTCTTCAAAACTCATTAGCAGTACTAACTTTCACATTCAGCCGTACTAACTACTTAAGCTTAATTCCTAACAATCCTCCCCTAAACTTATGATTTCTTCCCAAATCACTAAGTTTCTTCAAATTAAGCTTCATCTTCTATATGAGGGGGATTCTTCCAAACACCTTTCATAACTGTCTCTTACTACTGATCTTTCTTTGTTCTGCAAGGTTAAAAATCTTTGTTACCAACAAATCTGCCATTTCAGAATCTTCTTTAACCCTCAGTTTTGTATACAACATAGATGTTAAAACACTTGATCTGATTGGATAATCCTTTTCCACTAACATATAGATTTCTATTCCATCCTTAGTAGAAACTCTGTGCACTCCACACATATCAAATAACTTCCAAGAGACATCTTCGATTTGTGCTTGAAATCTCCACATTGATTCTCCTCTATCAGGTTCATAAATCTTTTTTAGCTGTACCCATAACTCTTTATCTTTGTCTTCAGTAGGATCTTGAACTCTGAATCTTTCTTTTACTAAGTTCCACAACTGATTAAGATCTTCCCTATCAAAACCTTTTAGTAGATCTTCAAACAACTTATATCTCTCAGTAATACCTCCAAGTCTTATGATTTTCCATCCCATCATCCTTCCATCAGTGAAAACTTCCCAGCTAATGATAGGATATTTGACTTCTAATGGTTTGATATTTGTAGACTCTGGAACTATCACCATCATATTCTTGATTTGCTCATTGGTCAAACTTTCTTCACCAGACTTCAACTTCTTTGCACTATCAGATTCCAGAACTTATGGTTCTCTTTTCTTTTTCCTTGTGATATCCTCCTTGCTTGAAGTATTTAGTCTTGCATATGTTTCATAGAAAGTCTTTTCAATCTCAGCATCTGACCTTCCAGTAAAGTCACTCATCTTGTAATTTGCTTGATTCTTAAAATAATGCTTCATGAAACTGACTTTTTTTTTTCTTAGTAGGCAACTTTGTCTTGTATCCTGACTCTTGCCTTTCTCTAATTCTCTGTACTAAGTCATTCCAAGTAACTTATTTGTTCTTTGACAAGATGAACTCTTTGAGTTTTTCTGACTTTTCTTCTTCACTTAATTCATTGTCTTTAAGAATCATTCCAGCATGAGCTCTTACAATCAAATCAGAATCCAACAAGTATTGTAGTTGCTCATTGAACTCCTCTTGATTAACTTCTTCAGATCTTGTTCTATCCATGAATTCAGCTATATTCCTTACATCATCTGCAGCTATCTTCCTTGCTAATTCTGCATCTTGAGCTATCTGAGCTTGTTCATCAGCTAAATCCTTGTCTAGAATCTCTCTTGCTACTTCTGCATCAAAATCTATTTGAGCCTGAGTTCTTGGTTTTGTTTTCTTGAGCTTTTCTAATACTTGAGCAACTTCTTGTTCTTGAGCAGCTTCTTCTAGTGTCATAGGCTTTTTACCCTTATCTTCCCTTTTTCTAGCATATTCCTCTTCAGCCGTAGTATCACCAGTTGGAACTGTCTCATGCTCTGTATCAGCAGTTGGAACTGCTTCAACAGTTGGAACTTTTTCAGCTTCTTGAGTACCAGTCTGAACTGCTTCATGTGTCTATTCTTCTATTTCCATATCAACATTACCAGAATTCATATCAAAATTTTCTTCTTCTTCTTCATTTTGCCTCCACTGAGAACCTGATCCATCTCCCTTACCTTTATCTGATTTCCTCCCTGTTTGGGAGAATCACCATCATCTCTATCAAAATCATCTGAGTCATCATCATCAGAAGAATCCAAAACTACCTTTGCCTTTTTCTTCTTTAACTGCTCTTCAAGTTTCTTCACCCTAAGAGTCAATTTGGTGTAGACCTTGGCAAAATTCCTTTTGTGAGCTTTGAGTTCCTCATTGTTCTTCTTTAGTTCTTCCTCCAAAGTTTCTACCTTCTCAACTAGTTTGGTACATATTTCCATCAATTCAGTATGTGAAGTACTACCCTCATCATGTCTAGCTGTGTTACCTGCTAGGAGAGGTGAATCATGGGGAAAGGATCTAGGAATCACTCTGGGTGTTTCCCTTCTCCTATAAGTGATGTGAATTTGAGATGTTTGGGTTCTTTCAGTAGCTGAAGTAGATGTGTGATGGGGATCAGTTGGTTGTACTGAACCTTCACCCACTTCAGTTTGAAGCATTTCAGGAAACAATGGAACTATTTCACCTTGAAAAAGTCTACTAGCCATAGCCATGTTTTGAAAAAATTTTGATTGAAGGCTAGGAGTGGCAAAAATTTCTGTTGGTTTTGTAAGCAGGTATGTCTTTTTATTCAAAAGAGTTTGAACAAACCTTGGATACATTAGAAACTTGGTTTTGCTGTTTACATTAGATGCCATACCCTCAAAAATAAATTTTGAAAAGTTAAAAACCTTGTTTGTAGACAAATAAATGAGAGCAATAGCAATATTGCTACTGAAATGCTCCCAAGCAGTCTTTTTAGGACTTAAACAATGTAAAAGGGTATGTATCAAAAATCTCCATTGAGGTGAGAAACATCCTTTTTGAAAAGTTAATTTGTGTTCGGATGTATCATACCCCATTTTGGTAAGTTCTTGCCATATTTCAGTGTTGTGCATAGTGTTGATACCATTTGAGTCTTTTAATTTAAGATGTCTCCTAAGTATAGACTCAATAACAACAAAAGATACACCATCCACTTCAGAATGAATTTCTAAGTCCCCATCTTCACTAGTCAAGACAGTAGCATTCTGCCAGAACTGTGTGATGTGAGAGACATAAAGAGTAGGAGAAACAGTTAGAGCATACCTTATGTGAGAGTGGTTTAGAAAGTCCACAATCTCATAAAATTTTGGTCCATCTCCTTCCTCTATTTTCTCTAGAAACGCAACCTGATTGTGACGCTTAACAAATTCCAAATTAGCCATTTTTATTGATGAAGAGTGAAAGATTATAGCAATAAGATGATCGTTTAGAGTGGAATTGAAGTTTTATGCAGCCAATTGGGTTTTTATAGATACTGTTAGGGTTTTGAGAATTTTGGGAACGAGATAAATTATCTTGGGAAATATATTAAATCAATTTATGGTAAAAAGATAATTATCTCAAGAAAAATCCCTATAAGTATGCTTCAGAATAACGGTTTTACCCCAACGGCTAGAAATTAATTACTGACAGATTTTTACAACGGCTAGTTGAGCCGTACAAACTTTTAAGAAACAATACAAACTGCTTGAAAATTTTATTGAGCCGTATGAACTTTTTGAAAGAATTTAAAATGCCATGGCTCAAATATAGTTTTTAGCAAACTATCAGCTATCAACGGATTTGATATGTCTTTACCAATAGCCGTTTGCTTTGGACTAGTCAACTCTTCACACTTAGATATGGTGAGCTGATAACCATACAATTTTTGGTAAATTGTCAACCATCAACGGATTTGAGAAGTCTTTACCAGATACCGTTTGCTCTGGACTAGTTGATTCTTATGTGGGTTAGACATAGTGAACCAATTACCATTTTTTGTGTGCACATATCACACACTCAACTCCAAATCACCATACAGTCCAAAACATATTAACTCCTTGATGCTTTTCATCCAAAACCTGCAAGTGTTAGTCCAAAAACAAAGAAACAAGCCACAAAGAACTTATCTCACAATATAAAAGTATATGACTAACATTGCACTCAAAAAGAAAAATTAATTTCCTTGTGGAACCCAAGCCAAAACAGACTTAGGCTTTCCTTTTGCATCAACATAATTCATTCTTTTCAAAACAATTTTAGCACCATTGGGTTTGATGGGTCTCCAAACCCAACATGCTGATGCATTCACTCCATTGCTCATTCTTCCCTTAGCAGTGTTTTTATTAACACCAGTACCAATTACTTTGCTAGCAGTTGGAACTGCTGGCTTGGTAGTTGTTACCTTGGGTTTCCAAACTTGGTTTTTCACTACTTCTCTGTGATAAAAGGTTCTATTGCCAATCTTTTGTGCTGGTTTAAAAACTATTTGTGCACCTTGAACTGTTGGCCTTGGGTTAACAGGTCTAATAGGTCTGACAGTTTGAACTGCTGGTCTATCAGTATGAACTTCTATTGGTCCAGACCTTAAAAGAACTGATCTAGGTATCATTCTAGTGTTTGTTGAGTGAGTGGGAGGTCTAACAGTGTTCACCCTAGGACTTGAATACCTATTTACCCATTTATCACAAAAGGCTGCAAGATGGTCAAAGCTACCACAAGAGTAACAAGCTTTTCTATAGCAGACAAAATCATCACCTAGTTGGTGAGATTTGAGGTCATTCCAATTCCTTTGGTTACCTCTGGGCTTGTTTGTGGTTCTATACATTTCTGCATACCTAACTGTTGGTCTAAAAGGTTTAGCATTTGATCTAGGCATAACAGTCTCAGTTTTAACCATCTTTGGAACTTTTGGTTCCTTCACCTTAACACTAATAGGCTTAACTTCAGCCTGATTATCCTCATCATCAGAAGTCCAGTCCTCAATGGTTGGAGCATCTGAGTCCTTAGCTGAGGACACCTTATCCTCAGAAAGTGAGGCATCACTTGCACTCTCATACACAGGTTTATCAACTACATCCTTCTTGGGTTGAGGACCATATTTAAGCTCAGGTAGTTGAAATTCAGGAAGTCCTGTGTGTTCTAGGTCAATACCTGGTGGTGTTGGAATTCCTCTATAGGGAGGTGGAACTGACTTATAACCTAGGCCTGACTTAGCTTTATTGAGGATCTGACACTCAACAATCTTACTAACACCCTGAGTTGCAAATTCTAGTGTGTCAACAGTCATTTGAATGTTCTGATTTGCTTTCTTAGCCTGTTCCAGCTCATGTTTTAACACACTAATCTCATTTTCTCTAAGCATTAAATCTCTCTTAAGGACAGCTACAGTATCACTAAAGGTAGACTCATTTTCCTTAAAGTGTACTATTTGATCTTCTAACACACCTAGAGCTCTTTTATGATTAGCTAAATTAAAAGCAGTTTGGGTTAGCTCTATTCTCTGTGCATCATATCTATTCTTAAGGGTTTCTAGATCTTTTAATGCTTCACAAGATTTAGAACACTTAGAAACTTGTACCTCAGAGTCTGAAAATGCCATGAGAGCAATCTCTGTAGATGCTTCTGCTTCCTCCTCTGCAATGTAACTCCAGTCAAACCCTAAGCCATCAATGGAAACCATGGTTTTTGAGCTTGAATCAGTAACCTCCACAACCCTTGACTTGGTTCCATATCCTCTGCTCTTTCCATATTGTTGTCTTGGCAATCTGCAGTCCCTTGAATAGTGACCTTTCTTGTGACAATTAAAGCACTCAATCTTGGACTTGTCATACCCTGCAACATCATTGCTGTTTATGACAATCTTATTGCCAGTCTTCTTCAAAAATATTTTAGCTCTTAAGCTGAGAAGAGAGAGCTGCCACTTGATATCCATCTCTTCAATATCATCTTCATCAATCTCTTGAAGATCTCCATGAGTCAACATAGTACCATTGTGCTGAGTAGTCAAGAAAGCACAATAAGTATCTCCATTCAAAAGTCCACTAGTACTGCTTGAGGTGCTAGCAGTACCAAGGTTTGCACTAGCAGTACCAACTGCTCCAGCAACTTGACTTCTTCTTCTTGACTTGAAGTACTGGAAGTTGATACAAAAGCCATATTCCCAGAACTTGAGCTTGATCCAGCAGACTTCTTTACTTCATGTTCAACAATTTTGAAGTTGCTATAAAGATCCATCAGACTCATTGTGTCTATATCTGGCTTATTCTTCCATACAACCACATGCATAGCCCATTCTGATGGTAGACTTCTTAGGAATTTTGAGTTGAGATCTTCCTGAGGCATCTCAATTCCTAGAACAGCAAGCTGACTCACTAATTTTTGAAGCCTATTGAACATATGATCTAAAGACTCATTGCTTGTTGCTGTGAAGTTCTCAAACTGTTGCTTGAGAAGGGTCTTCTGAGTTTTCTTGGTGGCTTCATTCCCACCATATCTTGCAACAATAGCTTCAAAAAGGGTTTTAGCACACTTAAACTTGCTAAAATTCAACAACTGATCATTGTGAATAGTCATCAGAAGCAAACTTCTAGCCTTAACATCATTCTTATGCCTTGCCTTCTCTTCAGTAGTGGTTGGCTTTGTCTGCAACTTAGTTTCAGACCTACCCTCAACAACAGTTGTAGTTGCTATAGGTGTAAAGGAGTTTCCTTCTTCAATGATCTCCTAGAGTGCATAATCTTGCACTTGGAAAAACTGTTCAATTCGTAGTCTCCACATGTCGAACTCATTGGGTTTAAGCATTGGAAGCTTAGCAGCAATGTTGGTTTGACTTGTAGTTGTCTCCATGTCCATCTTCTTCTTAAACAAATTCGTCTGGATCTTCTAAAACAAAGTATCAGTAACCTGTCTCTGATACCACTTGACCGGATCTACACACACTCCTTGTGTTAGATAGATACTTTGTATGATGTCTAGTCTAGCACGCGGAATTTACTAGCTAGCACTTAGAAGATTTATTTGTTTGTGTTTTGTATGAATTGAATGTAACAGTGAATGAACAATACAAACAATAATTCAACTTCAACGATTCAATATTATTAATGAATAATACGAGTGATCTCCTATCACTAGGGTTTTACAACCTTGAATCTTAACAAAACAATACGTATTCTCTAATCGTAAACCTAGGCAATCCTTTTATAGACCAAGGATTCCTTTACAAGATAACTATCATCTAATCGTATAAGATATACACAATATCTTTTCTATAATTATCTTTTACAAAAACATAAACAGTACTAACTTCTTCATATAACCGTACTAACTGTTCTTGTCTTCAAAACTCATTAGCAGTACTAACTTTCACATTCAGCCGTACTAACTGCTTAAGCTTAATTCCTAACAAAGACAATGTTCGAAGAGAAGTCAATTATCCCACATCCTACGGGGAGACAACATTTTTTCTGAACTTGAGATGTCATAGGCTTATCAAAATTTTCATGCCTTTTGGGAACTTCTTAAACTCAAAACACCAAAGCAGCTTCAAAGTTTGCAGATGGTGAAGTTTCTTGATAGATTTTGGAAGAACTTCGATATTGGTATCTGATAAATCAAGGTACCTGAGATGCACCAAATTTCCAACTGAATCTTGTATCCTTGTTGGTGCATAATTGCGACTTAACTTCAGGATACGCAAACACTTGAAATCTTGAAATGATATCTTCATCACAACTCCTCTCAAGAACATCGTGTGCAAAGTTCTACTTGCCACATCCTTTAACAAATTGCTGTCTTTTTCTTGGTACAGAGATAGATGTTTTACATGAGGCATGTGTACTTCTGCGCTAGTCTCAACCAGCAAACACAAGATTTCATCACCCAAAATATATAAAGAAATATCATGGACTAGATCATGCATCTTACAACTTAAAACGAAACCATACTCATCCATTTCAACGTCTTGGAACAAGGAATTGCTTACCAAGATTTTGAAAATATCATTTCCCACGTCCTCTATATCACCGTTTCTCGTGCCATCCACTTGAAGCAACCCCAATGCCATCCAAAGTTGGATAAGTTCTTCCTTTTTCATGACGTGATCCTTCTCAAAGATCGAACAATATGCAAAACTGTTGGAAAATTTAGTGCACTTGAGGGATCAGTTCACACCTGGTAATGGGTCAGGAGGTACGGAGTATACACCCATCAGGTCCATGACTACCCTGACTCTGATAGTGGTTGGGAGTAACTCATCAGAAGGTTTAATCCTTCACAGAGTTACTACTGCTAGTACTTTGTTAGTACTGTTGGAGCAGAGTTACTACTACTAGTACTTTGTTAGTACTGTTGCAGCAGAGTTACTACTGCTAGTACTAAGTTAGTACTGCTAGAGCAAGTTACTAAGTTAATACTGCTGGAATAAGTATGTAACTACTTTGACCTATTCAATTGGTAGTTAAAACTGCCTTTATGACCACGTTTAATTGGTCATGTAACCACTATTGGCTATAATGGGGATAATTATGAGGCGATTAATGAGCCGATTAATCCTCTTAATTCCATTTGACTAGCGGTGAGTATTTTCCTATATATTAGAAATCAATCATGCATGAGAAAAGGACATAGAACATAAACACTTGAAAGCAAAAGGGTTATTGATTGGTGCCTAAATCATTAACGTACATTTGGTCTTATCCCAAGTAGATATTCGTGATACCCAGGCATTAGGGTCAAATAGTTTACTTTGGAAAGTGATAACACGATTCCAAGTGATATCCGGTAACCATTATTGGTACGTAGTTAGGTCATTGATTATCTTCACCATGTTCTGGGCTCACCAATACCAACAATCAAAGTAAACTATTTTGTGATAATCAATGGCTGCTATGCTATGAAACACATGGCTACAAACTTTTCCAAGCTTGACAAGTTTGAAGGGGTGGACTTCAGGAGATGGCATAAGAAGATGCACTTCTTGCTTTCAAGCATGAGTGTGGTGTATGTTCTGAGCACTCCTATTCCTGATGATGGTGATGATGCTACTGTGGAACAAATGAGGATGAGAAGCAAATGGGAGAATGATGATTACATTTGCAGAGGTTAAATCCTCAATGGTATGTCTGATTCTCTTTTTGATGTTTATCAGAATATTGAATCTTTGGATGCCAAATATATGGCTGATGATGTATCAAGTAAGAAGTTTCTTGTAAGTAATTTCACAAATCGAGTGCTCGTTTGTTGACCTCTGACAACTTTGTGTTAATGTTTTCGATTTTATGACCCATATCTCTACGAAATGAAAACTTTTTCAAATTCGGGAGAAAATGTAACTTTTTAGTCTTGAGATCTCGTTTCTTCACCTCATGCCTTAACACTTCATATTGAATCTCATCCAAGAGATCACCAGCTTCGCTATTCACATCTCTCAGCTGCTTCATCCACACCGTCACGGCCTTTGTACCGTTTCGCCTCTCAGCATCTTGTAACCTGGCCCGAATCATCTCCAACTTCCCATGAAGGCTTCTCAAACTATCTTCGTAACCCCAAGCAATGGAAAATTCATTAGCAGCTATGGACAATGCCTTTTTCAGTATCCCTTCGGCTGCTGCAGTTACAAAGGCCTCAATCATTTTCACTGTTGAGAAAAACAAGAAAAAAAAATATATGAGGAAACTTGTAAGAATGAGTCTCTAAAGTCTGTTAAACTATCAAAACTTATTTATAAAAGTTATTGTTTATCATATATAATTTAATTTAAAATATATAAACTTACCTGTTTTGGTTTTTAAGAATATGACTGGGGAAGGATGATTGTTAACCTCCCTTACTTGTAAGTTGTAACTTGTAAATGTAATGAAGTCTCTAGAGGCTGTTTACTTTCTGCTTAATTTTCTGTTTGGTAACAAAACTGGCTGGAAACAGGACACTTTGGTGTTTCTTTTTAACTTATTGCAAAAGAGAATCCTTAATGTGAAAGGGGGCAAAATTTGATGCTGTTTCTATCCAGGACGTCTTAATACGAGTTTTTTCCCGAACTAGTGTAGGTGGAAAAAATAAATTCGAAAAATTTAGAAAACTTCAAAAAAATTTATAAGAATTCAAAAAAAATTTAAAAATTCGAAAAATTTATGAAAATTCGAAAAAATTTATAAAAATTTTAAAAAAATTCGAAAAATTTATAAAAATTCAAAAAATTTATAAAAATTCAAAAAAATTTATAAAAATTCGAAAAATTGATAAAAAATCAAAAAATTCGAAAATTTTATAAAAAATTTATAAAAATTCAAAAAATTCAAAATTTTATAAAAATTCAAAAAAACTTATAAAAAATTTGAATTTTTTAAATTTTTTTTCGAATTTTTATAATTTTTTGAATTTTTAAAAAATTATAAATTTTTATAAATTTTTTGAATTTTTTAAAAATTTTAATAAGTTTTTTTCGAATTTTTATAATTTTTTATAAAATTTTCGAATTTTTTGAATTTTTATAAATTTTTTGAATTTTTAAAATTTTTATAAATTTTTTTGAATTTTCATAAATTTTTTGAATTTTTATAAATTTTTTCCACCTACACTAGTTCGGGAAAAAACTCGTATTAAGATGGTCAATTAAGCATAAAAAAGAAACAACATATATCCACACAGACACTAACTAGAAACAGGACACATATATCCACACAGACACTAACTAGAAACAGGAAAAAAAAAGAAACAGCCCCGAGGGGCTGTTTACTTTCTGCTTAATGTCCTGTTTGGTAACAAAACTGGCTGGAAACAGGAAACTTTGGTATTTCTTTTTAACTTATTGCAAAAGAGAATCCTTAATGTGAAAGGGGGCAAAATTTGATGCTGTTTCTATCCAGGACGTCTTAATACGAGTTTTTTCCCGAACTAGTGTAGGTGGAAAAAATAAATTCGAAAAATTTAGAAAACTTCGAAAAAATTTATAAAAATTCAAAAAAAATTTAAAAATTCGAAAAATTTATAAAAATTCAAAAAATTTATGAAAATTCGAAAAAATTTATAAAAATTTTAAAAAAATTCGAAAAATTTTAAAAATTCAAAAAATTTATAAAAATTCAAAAAATTTATAAAAATTCAAAAAAATTTATAAAATTCGAAAAATTGATAAAAAATCAAAAAATTCAAAAATTTTATAAAAAATTTATAAAATTCAAAAAAACTTATAAAAAATTTGAATTTTTTAAATTTTTTTTCGAATTTTTATAATTTTTTTGAATTTTTAAAAAATTATAAATTTTTACAAATTTTTTGAATTTTTAAAAAATTATAAATTTTTATAAATTTTTTGAATTTTTTTAAAATTTTAATAAGTTTTTTCGAATTTTTATAATTTTTTATAAAATTTTCGAATTTTTTGAATTTTTATAAATTTTTTGAATTTTTTTAAAATTTTTATTAATTTTTTCGAATTTTCATAAATTTTTCGGATTTTTATAAATTTTTTCCACCTACACTAGTTCGGGAAAAAACTCGTATTAAGATGGTCAATTAAGCATAAAAAAGAAACAACATATATCCACACAGACACTAACTAGAAACAGGAGACATATATCCACACAGACACTAACTAGAAACAGAAAAAAAAAGAAACAGCCCCTGAGTTTCATTCCAAAGATTCACCTCTTAGGGAAGGTAACACATCCCAAAGTGATGAGGACAGGGATGATACAAATGAATTGATGGATGAAAATGTACAAAATGACAATGCTAATGATACACCTCTCGGACAAGGTAACACAGGTCGAAGTGTTGAGGCTAGACTTGAAACTGAACCAGAGATATTGATGGCTAATGTACAAAAAGTCAATGCCAGTGATCCACCTCTCGGGTCAGGTAACACAGACCGAAGTGGTGAGGCTAGTATGAAACAAATACATGAATTGATGGATAGATGTACCAAGTTGGAAGCTCAAGTTCTTGATCTCACTAAAATAGTCAAAAGTTTGAAGTTCAGGGTCAGCTTTTTGGAAAGAAAGAAAAGGTCAAGAGCTAAGGTCATCAGAAGGGTCAAGAAAATACATTCTAAACCAAGTTTGGGGGAGGATGCTCCCAAACAGGGGATGAATGAAGTAAAGGGTTCAGGGGAGGTGGAGATGGATAAAGATGAAAATGTTGCTGGTAATGTTGAACATGAAGGGACTCAGACTGATATGGATATGGGAGTACAGCAGGAACACACAGAGGAAGTTGACTTATATGCTGCTACAGAGGAGCTAGTATTGGAAGATCTGGATGATACTGCTACAAGCAAAATGGTACATGAAGATTCTGCAGTATAATGGGAAGCAAAATGGTACATGAAGATAATGCTGGGATAGAACAGGGTTCTGCAGCTAAAAAGGACAAGGAAGTTGTGTTTGTTGCTGGTATAGAACATTCTGTTGCTGAAGATAGAGAAGAGTCAGATGATGATACAATTAGTTTGGCTCAAGTTATGATAAATATGAAGAGCAAAGTTCCCACACCAACAAAAGGATGATCTAGGGTTAGAGTTTAGTACACGATTGTTAGCATACGTATTGTATTCACTTCAAGGTTCGTTGTATCCCTGTTACTTTTGAGTAACCGTATTCAATATATTGAGGTGATAGTTGAGAGAATTATTGTGTGTTCGATTGTTAATTCTTCTTAAGATTAATTACTAAATTCCGAGTAGTGATTAATAGATTGTTCAAGAACAGTCTCTATACCTATTGTCTTAGATCTACATCTAGGATAATTAACAAGATCGATTAAGCTCAACTGGGATCAACATGTGGTATCAGAGATTGGGGAGCTCGTTACCTAGGGATTCATAAGGTTTTTGTCAAAGTGAAGCAGATTCGAAGAAAAAGGTCCGATCAGTTTTCAAGTTTTTTTTATAATCGGTCTTTTAAAGTTTTTAAGGTATTCTCGAATTTTCATGGTACCGACTTTAATTGAATATAATCCTCGTACTGCATTTAATCGGTGGAACATAATACTCCGTATATCTGATTGGTGAATCTATTTTTGTCAACATATACATGTGGTAATTAATTGAATATTCAAAGATTACTTAGTATTGATTGATCGAATTATTAATGAAGTGGGTCAGTGGTTTGTCGTCTTTCAAAAGTGAAGAATGCAAATTGTTGTGTGGGCCAGCGTATATTGACTAACGACATATGAATTGTATTGATTATTGGCTGAGATATGTCGTTTTCTCAATTAATTGTGAGTCAATGGATGGAATGAGTGGGGTCAGTGGATCAGTTATCAGAAGTGGGTCGAGTACTGCAGTACTGCTAGTTTTATTATACTGCTGCTAAGGTTCTATGATTCTACTGCTCTACATATTTTACTACTGCTTTCACTAAAAGTTTCTGCTGCTGAGAATTTTTGTACTACTGAGCTTTATTATTCTACTGCTAGCTTCATATTACATACTGCTGCTACGAAAAATGTTTCTGCTGCTCGATATAATGTTTCTACTGCTAACATTAACTTTCTGCTGCTGCGTATACGGTTAATAGTGCTGCTCATATTGATTTGATACTACTGCTAGTAGTGTTTGGTTCGATATATATGCTTGTGTTACGAGCAGTGAGGGGAAGTATGTATGGATTTATATAGTGATCACACACACAGGGGAAGTTCACACACACGAAGGAATTTGTTTATTTGTTCTTAAAAGTTTTAAAGGCTCGAGTTAATTGTCTTATTGGCGAAGAGTAGTTTTTGTTGCTTCTTTGATGATGCAGTGGAATTTGTCAAGGTTGTGTCTTATCATACCTTTTCAGCAGGAGGTAACTTGTTTATTCGTTCAGGTGACTAAGAATTGACAAAACACTTGAAGAAATTACATTGTAGTGCTCAGTGATTATTGTCAAGGGATTGCGGTCTCCCTATACATGAGGTATACGTTCGAAGTCGTATTTAGTACAAGGCATAAGACACAGGGTTGGTTTCTTCTACTTCAGCATCAAATTGGTGATGATTATTTTTCTTTAACAATATATAAAGCCTACAGATTTGAAGAATCATTTTATGTACATGCATCACTCGAGGGGAAGTTTCTACTGTTTATTCGTTCTCTATTTGTTGATAACAAAAAGGGGAAGATATATTGTGATGGCATGACATGGATTAAGGGGAAGACAAGATTTGTTTCATTCAGGGAGATGATCACATCTCAACTTCTCTACTTCGTCTAGGGAAGTTCGTACACGACTTTGTTTGTTTTGTCATCATCAAATAGGGGAAGATTGTTGGGATTATTGATTTGATGAGACAAAATAAATAGAAGAATGAAACATGAGGGCTTAAAGTGACAAAAAATGAAAGTTCAAAAGATGGAAGATTACAACGAAATCTTTTATTATTTTAGTTTATTCTTTTGTAAACCCTAATGTCTCTATTATATAAAGAGACATAGGGTACAAGTTTTATCATATGTGTCTTCCATAATGTAGTCAATTAAAGGGGTGTGTGTGTTCTAGGCGTGATCATAGAAAACGCCTAGGGATTTTAGCTTTCAAGAATCGTTTGATTCCCTGTTATAGTAGATAACACGTTATTAATATAATTGAAAGCTTTGTTGGGAAAAACCTTGTTCAATAACATATGATGTCTTGTTTAATCCGTTGTGCATATTGTTTGTCTATGTTATTGTTTAACCCTAGAGGCTCAAAACGATCCATGAGTTGTCCCAAACTCAACACAACCTAAGTTAGAGTATGGTTGTAAGCCCAAAGAAATTTCAACTGCTGATAAACCTGTAGAATCGAGTGAGTCTTTTGAAAGTGCAAGTGACACCTCACTCACTGAGGAAAAGGTGTCAACTGATAGAAATTCAGATGCTCCCATCATTGAGGATTGGGACTCTGATGAGGAAGATCAAGTTGTAGTTAAACCTGATGTGGTAAAGTTAGAAGGAACAAAGGTTCCAAAGGTGGATAGTGATAAAACTGTTAAGCCTACAACAAATGTAAAACCAGTTAGGAAAACAGTTAGGTACTGTGAGATGTATAGGTCCACAGGCAAGCTAAGAGGTAACCAGAGGAACTGGAATGACCTCAAGTCACATCAACTAGGAAGTGACTTTGTCATGTACAAAAAGGCTTGTTTTACTTGTGGTAGCTTTGACCACCTAGAGGCTTTTTGTCATAACCATCATGGGAGAAAGATGGTTACTGGGAACAACAGGGTAACTGGGAACTCAAGTCATTGGGTGAAGTCAAACAGGTCTCAAACTCACCCTAGTTCTAACAGAATGACACCCATGTCACTTTTATTGAAGTCTGGCCTCAAACCAATTAGTACTGCTCGACCAGCAGTTAGTACTGCCAGACCTTTTAAAACTGTTTACCCTAGACCAGCAGTTTCAAGTGCTAAACCAACTTTCAAATATGCACAACAAACTGTTAAAAGGCCTTTTCATAAGAAAGCAGTAGTTCAAAAACAATTTTGGAAACCAAAGGCTAAAACTGCAAGGCCAGCAGTTAGTACTGTTAGCCTAGCAGTTAGTACTGGTAACTCTAAAAACACTGCTAGGGATAAGAGGAATAATGCTGTTAAGGCCTCAGCATGTTGGGTATGGAGACCAATTAAACCTAATGGTGCATCAATTGTATTAAAAAGGTTTGACTATATTGATTCACAAGGCAAACCCAAGTCAGTGATGGCTTGGGTACCCCAAGGAAACTAATTTTCTTATTTTATGTGCAGGGATATTCACAGAATGATGAGGAAGATCAAGGTTATGCAGACAGTGGATGTTCCAGGCACATGACAGGAAACATGTCCTATCTTTTTGACTTTTAACCAATGGATGGAGGATATGTTACCTTTGGGGGAGGAATAGGAGGAAGAATTACTGGTAAAGGCACATTGAAAATCAGTAAATTAGATTTTGAAGAGTTGTACTTTGTGCAAGAGCTTAAGTATAACCTGTTTAGTGTCTCACAAATGTGTGACAAAAAGAACAAGGTTCTTTTTACTGACATTGAATGTCTTGTGCTTTCCCCAGACTTTAAGCTTCCTGATGAAAGTCATGTTCTACTTAAAGTTCCAAGAAAGGGCAACATGTACAGTGTTGATATGAAGAAGATTGTTCCTAAAGAGGCCCTTACTTGTCTTGTTGCAAAAGCCACATTGGATGAGTCCATGTTATGGCATAGAAGACTTGGTCATATAAATTTTAAAACCATTAATAAAATTGTTAAGGATGGTTTGGTAAGAGGCTTGCCTCAGAAACGATTTGAAAATGATCAGACTTGTGTTGCCTGTCTCAAAGGCAAACAACACAAGGTTTCTTGTAAGCCCAAGACCCTCAACTCTATTGATCAACCTTTGTTTATGCTACATATGGATTTATTTGGCCCTACATCTGTGAGTAGTATTATGCATAAAAGGTACTATCTTGTAGTTACTGATGACTATAGTAGATTCACATGGGTTTTCTTTTTAGGTTCTAAGGATGATACACCTAGCATTCTTAAGACATTTATAACTGAGATAGAAAACTTAGTGGATAAGAAAGTTAAAGTCATTAGGTGTGACAATGGGACAGAGTTCAAAAATAGAGTTATGGATGAGTTCTATAAGAAAAAAGGTATTAGAAGAGAGTTTAGTGTTGCTAGAACTCCTCAGCAGAATGGGGTTGTTGAAAGGAGGAATAGGACATTAATAGAAGCTGCTAGAACCATGTTAGCTGACTCTAAGCTGCCCATCACTTTTTGGGCTGAAGCAGTTAATACTGCTTGTTATGTGCAGAACAAGGTTTTGGTAGTTAATCCTTACATCAAGACGCCATATGAGCTGTTTAGGGGTAGAACTCTTGCATTAGGATTTCTAAGACCTTTTGGGTGTCATGTAACTATTCTAAATACCTTAGACCATCTAGGAAAATTTGATGGTAAATCAGATGAAAGATTCTTGGTTGGGTACTCTCTAAATAGCAAAGCCTTTAGAGTATACAACACAAGAACAAGAAAGTTGAGGAGAACCTGCATGTTCAATTTCTAGAAAATAAATATAATGTTGCAGGTGAAGGTCCAAATGGCTATTTGACCTCGATACTCTAACCCAATCAATGAATTATGTGCTAATTAGGAAACTTTTATAATGATTTTGCAGGTTCAGAAGGTGATGTTGCAACAAATGAAGCAGGCTTGGGAAAGGAGAAAGATCAAGATCATTTACTGATGCCAATATGGAACAATGTGGATTCATCTTCAAAGAATGGTGAACCTTCAATTGATGAAGACAAAGAAGGTATTGAAGATAAAAATAATGTGGTTGGAGCTGAAGATCAAGAGAATCAAGATAACAGTACTAATGGGGGTTGTACTGTTGAGCCGCAAGTTAGTACTGCTGGGCAAAATATGCATACTCCTGGCCTATCATATACTAATACTGCTGATTTCTCAGAAGATGAGGTAGATATCAACAATCTACCACCTACCTATCCAATTCTCACTACACCACACATAAGGATACACAGAGATCACTCCCTAGAAAATGTGATTGAGGATATACAATCTGGTGTGAAGATAAGAAGATAAACTATGACTTCAGACCAACAAGGGTTTCTTAGTGTTGTCTATGAAGAAAATAAGCATGAAGATGCCAACACATGTTTGTTTGTGTGTTTCCTCTCACAATTTGAACCCAAAAATGTTCTCAAAGCCTTAGAAGACTCAAGCTGGGTAGAACCAATGCAAGAGGAGCTTCTCCAATTCAAGATTCAGAAGGTTTGGGTACTAGTGGATTTACCCACAGGTATGAGGGTAATTGGCACCTAATGGGTTTTTAGAAACAAGAGGGATGAAAGGGGTATTGTGATCAGAAACAAGGCTAGCCTTGTAGCCCAAGGGTATACACAAGAAGAGGGAATAGACTATGAAGAAGTTTTTGCACCAGTAGCTAGGATTGAAGCAATCAGACTGTTCTTAGCCTATGCTTCTTTCATAGGCTTCACTGTTTACCAGATGGATGTCAAGAGTGCCTTTCTGTAGGATGTGTATGTCTCTCAACCTACAGGTTTTGTTGATCCAGAACATTTTGACAAGGTGTACAAGGTAGTGAAAGCTCTTTATGGCCTACATCAAGCTCCAAGGGTATGGTATGAGACTTTGGCTTCCTATCTGTTAGAAAATGGATTTCAAAGGGGCAAGATTCATAAGACTTTATTCATCAAGAAGAACAAGAAGGATATCTTGCTGGTCCAGGTTTCTGTGGATGATATCATATTTGGATCCACAAGGAAGGAGATGATATCATATGTGGATGATATGATATCTGTTAGAAAATGGATTTCAAAGGGGCAAGATTGATAAGACTTTAACTTACTTTCTTTTTAGGGTTGCAAGTAAAGCAATCAACTGAAGGCATATTTATCTATCAGGATAAATATGTGGCAGAGATACTAAGGAAATTTTAGTTTACTAATGCTAAAGTGGCAAACACACCAGTTGATCCAGAGAAACCTTTACTTAAAGATGCTGATGGAGAATGTGTTGATGTACACACCTACAGATCTATGATAGGGTCATTGATGTATCTTACTTCTTCAAGACCAGATATCATGTTTGCTGTATATGCATGTGCAAGGTTCCAAGTCACTCCCAAGGCTTCTCATTTAACTGTTGTTAATAGGATCTTTAGATATCTTAAGGGTCAACCTAGGTTGGGTCTGTGGTATCCCAGGGAATCACCTTTTGACTTGGTGACATATTCAGACAGTGATTATGCTGGTGCAAGTCTGGACAGGAAATCAACAACTGGTAGATGTCAGTTCCTTGGTTGCAGACTTATATCATGGCAATGTAAGAAGCAGACAATTGTGGCAACTTCTACAACTGAAGCTGAGTATGTAGCTGCTGAAAGTTGATGTGGTCAAGTGCTTTGGATTCAAAATCAACTGCTTGACTATGGATATAATTTTATGAACACCGTGATATATATTGACAATAGCAGTACAATATGCATTATTAAAAATCCAGTGCAACATTCTAAAACAAAACACATAGAAATTATGCATCATTTTATAAGGGACTGCAATGAGAAAAAGTTAGTTCAAGTTGTTAAAATTGATACTCTTCAAAACTTTGCAGATCTTCTCACTAAAGCCTTTGATGTTGGAAGGTTTCAATACTTGGTAGCAAGTATTGGAATGCTTAACCCTTAAAGTTTTCAATATGTGTGTTTTTGTACATTAAAATGGATTTGTACTGCTAGGCTTATCAATTAGTACTGTTAAGTATAGTTTGTACTGCTAGTATAAATTTGGATTGTTTGTTAGAACTGTTAGTCATATGTTTATACTGTTATGAAGCAAGTGCTTTGCACTTTGTTTTCTTGGTTTTGGACTAACATTTGCAAGTTATGGAGTTGATAATGACATAACCAACTATATGAAAGATGTCGTCTTCCCCTTAAACCAAGCAATATCATCAAGGATCTTTAAGCTGCAAATCTTCAATATATTAAGAGCTCCCAAGCTCTCATGACCAGTATTTGGAATTTTAAGCACAAAGAAATTACTAGTGCATTGTGTGAACAGCAAAATGGTGGTTCAGTTGCTGACATAATAGGTTGATGATGGACCAAGTTTGGGAATACATTAACAAAGGTTTTATACCTAAGTTAACTGATTCTTTAAAACTTCTTTCTTGAGATCTTATTATGATGTTTTGAATTGGAATTGATGGCTTAGTTAGTCAGACAGTAACTGACATAACTCACTTTCTACCATTTTATACTTTTGTATAATGAGTTAGTCTAAGGACATCTGGTAGAGAGAACAGCAAGCAAACGTAAATCTAACACAATTATGTTAGAGGCAACGACTGCCACGAGCTGGAAACCCTGTCAAGAAAGCTCTTCGAATGAGTTTATCTGATCACAGGTAGTTATTTATAACTGAAATCATTGGTTCTCACATAACCAGAGGTTGCATTAAACCGAAATTATGATTAAGTGTCTGTCCTTACACTTAATCCCTTCACAATGGTTGTTAGCAGTATGGTTTTTAATCAAAATGTTCATACTGCTGAGTCAAAATTTTCCAAAAAGTTTGTACTGCCAGGCGTAATGTTAGCACTGGTAGGCTTAAGTTTGTACTACTGGATAGATGTTAGTACTGGTGCGATATAACAGCTTTTTGAAAATAGTCGTTGAGAGTTAGTTGAGATTTTTACTGATCAATTCCTTATTTTAAGGGTTTCCTTTTTGGATATTTTTACTTTTAAATTATTATATTAACCTTATCTTCAATCAAAAGTTATCTTTTAATTGAAGTCGGTCCAATAGAAACCCTAATAAGACTTTCATAATATCTCAATTCACTTTCTTCATCTACTTTCTAACCTAAAATTACACTATTCACAGCAGTCAAATCATCTTTTACTGAAAAATAATGGCTTCTTTATCCTTTGTTGACAAACATAACATGGTCGCGTATTTGGAAAAAGCAAAGGATGACACATACTTCCATGGTTCCCACATAAGGTATTCTTTAACCTTAAATCCCACTATCTATGTCTCCCAAATCAAAGAGTTTTGGCAGACTGCTACTGTCAAAACATTTGACAATGGTGACAAAGAGTTAAATGCAACAGTGGATGGTAAATCTATCACTCTTACTGAATCATCACTCAGGAGGCATCTCCATCTGAATGATGACAATGGTATTAGTGCTATGCCAAACACTGAGATTTTTGAAACTTTAACCAGGATGGGGTACAACATCCAATCACAATCTTTAACTTTTCAAAAAGGTTGTTTTGCCCCACAATGGAGGTTTTTGATTCATACCATCCTTTACTGTCTCAGTACTAAGAAAACCTCATGGGAACAGTTCAGTAGAAATATTGCAACTGCTCTCATATGCTTAGCTACTGACAGAATTTTTAATTTTTCTAAACTCATCTTTGAAGGAATGGTTAAAAATGTTGAGAGCAAATCAAAAATTTTGATGTATCCCAGGTTCATCCAAACTACTTTGAACATGAGGAAACATCAACTTCTTCCACACAAACATGTTTATCCAACACCCAAACTTACCCAAAAACTTTTCAGTAATATGAGGATGGCCTCAAAAGGGTATAGTGGGGAAGAAGTTCCATTATTTGATTCTATGCTACAGGTACAGGGTGAAGGATCAACAAGCCCAGTTGACTCCCAACACACACCCACAACATCAGAACAATTACCTTCACAACCAACTTCATCACCAGATAGGTATTCATCCAGAGAGGGCTCTGTTGTTCCTCAGCACAGAGACCCTACCCCTCCCAATGTAGCAGATGAGGCTGACTTTGTCAGTATAGAAAGGGTTACTTCCACTGTCTCAGGCTTAGAAGCTGGGCAGGAAAGAAGTAACATAGCTAAGACCCAATCTATGGCAACACCAACAGTACCAAGTTCCTATGAACCCAGTACTATTGGTGGAATCCCAAGCCAACCGGAAATTTTGGGTGGCTCAGAGGCTCACCATGTGGTGGAATATGAGTCTTTGCCCCATGATGCACCTCTCCCTGAATGTAACACAACAGGATGTGCTGAGGGCAGTCAGACACTTAATGAATTGATGGAAATTTGTACAAAATTGTCTGAGAAGGTAAATACTTTGGAGTCTGATCTGATCTCTCACAAGAAGGTGTTTGGGAAAGTATATACAAAATAGGTCCTTAAAGTCAAGAAATTAGAGGAACAGGTCAAGACACTTAAGAGAAAGAGAAATGCTCAAATGATACCATCTACTGAATCATCTTCTTCTTCAAGCTCATCAAATGATCAGGGAGGAGATAAAGGTGAGGAATCTTCCAAATATGGGAGGAAGATTGCCCAATTAGATGAAGACCCTCATGTCACTTTAGTTCAAGAGGAGTTTGATACTCAGGGGAGGCAAGAACAGCAAATGGATCAAGGTACTGGTGGTTTTACAGAAGGTACTAGTAGTGCCACACATGGTACTGCTAGTGTACAAGAAGAAGGTACTGGTGGCTCTCAAGGTACTGCTGGTGCAGTATATACAAGAAGGCCAAAGAAGGCAAGATTAGACAAGGGTAAGGAAATAATGACAGAAGAAGAACCATATTCTCAAAAGTCAACCAAGAAAGACCAGGCTCAGATTACTCTAGATGAGGAACTAGCTCAGAAATTTCATGAAGAAGAGTTAGCAAGGGTAGCTGAAGAAGAAAGATTGGCAAGATTTATGGTTGAACATAAGTTTCAGACTGAAGAAGAAGAGAGAGCTGCTCAGATTCTTGCTGATAAGGAGTTAGCTGCAAAAAGCTACAAGAAGAAGAAAGATCACAATTCACAAGAGAAGAACAGGAACAAGCTATTGATGATCTTTTGGAGCAGATTAGACAAAGTCAAAGGAAGAAGAAAGTTTATCAGAAGAAAACTCCTACTAGAAAGGAACAACTATTGTACATGAAAAATTATTTGAAACATCAGGATTACTGGAAGGAAAAATACTTCAAAGGAAGGTCTTATGAAGAAATAGAGAAGTTGTACATTGAAGCTCATACAAGAATCCAGAGGTCCTTAAGAGATGAAACTGCAACAGTTGAGACTGAGTCTAGCAAGGGTGTGAAAAGAGCAGCAGAGCAATTAGAATCTGAGGAATCCAAGAAGAAAAAGATAGAAGAAGAAAAGAATGATGAACCAGTTGAGGAAGAGATAGAGACATTGACTGATGAACAGATCCATGGAATGATGGTGGTAATTCCAGAAGCTCTTAATGTTGATCCTATTCAAGCCAAACATCCCATCATTGATTGGGAAGTGTACTCAGATGGAAGAATCAAGGGATGGAAGATCATCAGAGTAGGAGGAAAATTTGAAGTTCCTAAATTCTTTGAAGACATGATAAAATCCTTTGACAGAGAAGATTTGGATAAGCTGTGGAGCTTAGTTCAAGAAAGGTTTAGAACTGCTAATCCTACAGATGATAAGGATAAAGAGCTATGGGTTGAGCTGAAAAGGTTATATGAGCCAGATGCTAATGATACACTTTGGAGATTTCAAGCTCATAACCTGGATACCACATGGAGGTTATTTGACAACTGTGGAGTTCACAGAATCTCAACTAGAGCAGGAGTGGAAGTTTATATGTTGGTAGAAAAAGATTACCCACTCAGAGCAGGAGTACTACTAGTTATGTTGTCATCAAGACTTAAAGTAGAAGAAGAATCAGAAATGGCAAGGGAGTTAGTAAGAAAAATCTATCAGCAGACAGAAGACACAAAGTCCAAAAGATAGTGTTTGGAAGAGTCCTCACAATCTCCATTTAATTCAGAGAAACTTGATGATTTAGGGTAAATCACAAGTTTAGGGGAGGATTGTTGGGAATTAAATGTTTCTGACTTAGTACTGCTGGAGAATTACACTAACAGTACAAAATGTTAGTGTATAACTGAAGAACTACTGAAGAATAACTAACAGTACAAACTACAAGTTAGTATTGCCAGTATATTAAAGAAGGTACTGCTGCATGAAGACTGCTTTAGAAGATATGTAAAGGATAAGTATGGAATAGATCTTATGTATATCATAATTAGTTAGAAATATACGGTAGATACTTATCTTGTAAAGGACTCCTTAAGTCTATAAAAGGAGATCCTAGGTTAGATGTTTATGTACGAGATATATAAGTTTTTGTTAAGATTCAAGGACGTTGTAACCCTAGTGATATTGAGATCACTCGTATTATTCTTGAATAATATTGAATCGTTTGGAGTTAAACATTGTGTTCATTGTTCATACTACATTACTGTTACATCAAACAAAACCTTCTAAGTATTGTTAAGTAGATTCCGTATACTTAACAGTATAACCTCAAAGTATCTTAAACACATCATAAAGGAGTAACATCCTAAGTGTTTTAGATCCTCTCACAAACTCTCATGCATCCTAAGATTCCCTCACTACACCATATGACACTTCCACCAACTTTAATTCAAACCACACCACTCTTGCCTATTTAAGGCTTCATCATTGCAAGCATTTCTTGCAACTCATCTTCATCTTCACACTACTCATTCACCATGTCTTCCACACAAGGATCAACAACCCATATCTCCAATAAACCTAGGATTACCGTTAGACCACCATCCAAACCTCTCATTATTGATCTCACCAAAGATGATGAAGTCACAACACCACCTTCCCAACGCACTCCTAACTCACCTTCTCCACCAAATGCTCCTTCCAAAACATCATCTACTAGAACAACATCTTCATCATCTTACTCTTTCAACACCATGCCATCATCCATGGATTACACACTCTCACCTATTACCCCATTGGATTATGCCATGCCAACCCCATCACCAACATACTCACCACCACCTCCATCTCCAATCATGGGCCAACCTATCTAACTTCATCCGGTTGATATACATAGTGCAAATTGCCTATGTTGTCTTCACAACCGCAACCTCATCTTCTCTTTGAGAGATGAGCTACCCTTCATGTTCTCCTATGTTGAACATCTCTTGACACCTCCACAACCTCCAATCATGTCACCCTCTCCACCTCCCAATAGCCCATTTAACTAAACATATTGATGTTTAGTTTTCAAAAATAAATGGTTAGGATCCCTTTTGGACTAGAAGCAAATCTTAGGGCCTCTAAAATCACTAAAGATTTATGTGTGCTTCTTGTAGTTTATTTTTATGTTTATGTTGTAGTCATACTTTATGTATGACATTTTTCTTTATGAATTCATGGGCTTATTGTATGGTTGTTTTATCTTTTATAGTTTTTGACTTCTTAGCCCTTTTCTTAGTTTATGGTTGGATATTTGTCTTGGTTGCTACATGTTAGATATTGTATATGTGTCATCTAAACTTGTTTTGTAGCAAGTACCATTGCTCGATTCCTTGGTTTCCTCCAAACGAGGGGGAGTATACATCAAGGGGGAGCCTTTGTGATCTTTTTGCTTCGACAAAAAAGGGGAGAAATAGGATATAAACTCATGCTAAAAACTTGTTAAAATTAATCTTTCACTTAAAATGAGTTTATGTTTTGTCATCATCAAAAAGGGGGAGATTGTTGATGCAAATAATGTCCTAAAAAGGTTATTTATATCTTTCAATAACTACACGTTTTGATGATAACAAAATGTGAAAACACTTTACGTCAAAATTAACGTAAACAAGTTTTTAGTCGAAATGTCCCGTTTCTACGTAAATCACTCTAGGTAAGAACAAACAAATTTACAACTTGACAAATGATCAAAGAAGTGAATTTGTGTCTCAAACTTCACATTTTTAATGTGATAAAACATTTTTTTTCAAAAATACACTTTACAAATTATTTTTGAATTATAAAGAAATGTTTTAATTGAAAAAATAAGTTGAAAAATCATAACAACTATTTTCCCCCCCAAATCAGCTCCAAACTTCCCCAAATAAACTTTCACCACTAAAAACAAAAACTAGAGCGTCCTTTGTCTGGCACGGTACCACGGTACCACTAAATTTAGTGGTACCGTATGGTATTTAGTGGTACCGTCCCACTGTAACGGGCAAAGTTTCTCTTCCTATAAATACCAGTCCACTTCACAGTTTTTGAGCATCCTTTTTCTCACAAAACTTTTTGAGTTTAATCCTCCATTCACACTTACATTTCATTGATCATTAGTTAGTTTTCTTTTGTTTAAAGAGTGATCATTTCATCCAACCAAAGATCACCTTTATTCCTCTATTACTCAAGAGAAGAACACAAAGTATCAAGAAGATACAAGGTGTTAGAGTCTTTGTGTAGTGCACTTGCATTACTTGTTGTTTGCTTGATTGTATCTTGATATACATCAAGTGTCATAGTCTTGTTTAGTCATCTTGTGCGGATCATTGTGATCTTGTTGAGATCTTGGAGATCTCTTGTAACTTGTGTGTTAGTGTGTTGATCAAGTGGATCAAGAGTAGAGTGTGAGGATCGTGTTGATCGTGTGATAAGAAAGGATCGTGTAGATCATGTGAGAAGTTAGGATCGTGTGGATTGTGAGTGAGATTGGTACTAGCTAGATTATTACTCGACATTTAGCTTAGTGTCGGAAATTGTGAAAAGCGACGTTGTACGGTTTTCTCCGCCTGAAGGGAGCTTTGTTGACATAGTGCTTAGAACTCTCGAGTTGGGTACTCGAGGAGTGGAGTAGGGCGAAGAAGAGCTCCGTGACCGAACCACTATAAATCTCATTGTCTTGGTTTGATCTTTCCATCTCATCTCTTTATACTTATTATTTATATTAGATAGTTTAGCTTAGTGTTCATATTGGTGTTAATTGATTTCACAAAAGAATTGAATCAAAGTTTTTCAAAGAAACTCTTTTTATTTTAACTAAGGAAAATAAATCGGTTAAAACTATTCAACCCCCCCCCTTCTAGTTTTCCACACACGAATCCACGGTCCTCAACGCTCATTCCTGTAATGTCCCTTCATTCCCCATCCAAAACATTTGACACTAGCCTTCCGATCCGACCCAGGGGTTGTCTAAACCACTGTAAAGGTCTTAGATCTACGGTCTCTGGCTAAATGCCCAACCTTCACTCCAGTTATACACATCACAATACATAGGCTAGAATGGCGACGCTTACAACGGTCGTACTTAGGTTAATTCCTAGTGTATCCCTACTTTTCTCCAGTCTCAACGGTATAAGTCTTAGTATCAACTTGTCGTTTGTCGGTGGTTGCTGTTTCTTTGAGTGATCCTCCCACTTCTGCTCGTTGTCAACCACCTTCTCAGTTGCGTCGCGATTTACTAAATCCATCAAACGTCGAGCTAACTCAATGGTATCGCAGAGAGTAGCTGATTACGAAGTAATAACGTCATTCTTAGTAGATGGGGGAAATCCGTCAGTATAGTGCTCTATCTTAAGTGCCTCGGTACGAACCATCTCAGAGCACAATAGTGATAGCTCCTGGAAACGATGGGTCTGGGTTGGTATGTCGATGCCTTTCACATTACGATTCCAGAATTTAAATTCCACTTTCTCACTTCATCACGGGGATGGTAGTTCCTAAGCATCATCGCCTTAGACTCTTCTCAAGGCATTGAATAAGCCACATCAATACTGGCATATCGTGGGTAATTGTTCCACCAAATCAAAGCTTCATCCCATAGAGTGAACAAGGCATACTTCGCCTTGGATTTCCTTCTCACAATTATCAATTCGGAATACAGTTTTAGTCTTTTCCAACCAACGCATCAGAGCAACAACTCCTTAAGTCCTGCCAATCCAATTGTCATACAGCTCTGGAATTCCTTATACGTTCCCTTACGGGCATCGTTTTCGGGTCTTGAAGTTCCAGGAGAGGTGTTCGAGCGATTCGTCTCAGTTAGCATCTCGGCAGCTCGTTGGGCCACTAACTAATCAATCATAACTCGTTTTACTATAACATGTTTTGGTGGGTCTTGGTTGTTTTGTAGTTCGGGTTGGAGTGACTGGGGGCCAAACGCCGACGATCAGTGCGAATAGCAGTAGCAGGTCGTGTTCACGTGGTCCTGGCTAGGTTTCATTTCGGAGCCATTGATCTAACTCACAGACATCAACGGACGATAAGGTCTCGGAAACCGGAATAACATCGCACGATGGTTTTGATCATCACCGTTAAAATGCTGAAATGAACACCAATCACAATAACAGGAATACTATTCCCAACAATTATAAGGGTTCCATCTCCACATAATAACCAGGTACTCGGATTCATCAAAACGTCAAGATTCGGTACAAGATCCCCAATAGTTCATCAACGGCAGATAACAAGTGACTAAAGTCTCTAACTGTGAACTTCTCGGCTTAGAGCAAACAGCAAACAATTCCATAACTAATCGTGCCCTTAGTGTAGTAGCTCTCACGGTATCTTCCAGGTCTACTCGACCATGTGTTCCTTTGGAATACAAGCGCGGGAGTGGGACATACTAAGGACATGTCCTGAGTGTACTGGTTTCAAGGCGGGTTCCAGGTGACACTAGATCAGGCGTTTCGAAAGGGTAGGACGAACGTCCAAACCTCGGAGTTAAATGGTGAGTGAGGACTAGGTAGGGAAGAGGCATTGTGTTGTGACAGGCAGTGGGTAGGTTTAAGTGCACTAAAGTAATCAGTCACATAGTGCAAAACCATATCAAAATTTTCTTCCCAAAATCCAAATTATCCCAAATAAATGGTACGTCGTAAAGATGGGTCATACGCTAATAAATTCCCCCAACACACTTATCGGGTCCTTATTGGATTCATCAACCCAATAAGTCTGATAACTGTGTTGGTCGGGTCTATTAACGTTAGACCGGTCTGTAACTCACACATAACATAAAATCTTCTAAAATAGTAATAACATATTCCGCAATATTCCTAACAGGATTCCCAAACAAATACCATATTATACCAATATATCACCAAAACATTTACCGCATCATCCTAAACATATTGCCAAAACAGTTTCCGCATGATTCTAAACATGTTCCCAGGTCAACTACTGCGTAATTCTAAGCATCTTCTCAAGTCAAATATCGCATAATTCTCATTCTAGTTCTCAAATATTCCAATCTACATCAAATAGTTCATCAACTTATCATGTCATTACTTAGAGGCTTCGGCTTGGCAGGCAGGCACGCTTCGGTTGTAGGATCAATTTTTGTAAAGTAGTTATAGTCTAGGTTTTTAATAAGTACCCAGTTCTCTATAACTTGAGCTCTGATACCAATCTGTAACACCCCCAAAATTTGGTATAGCGGAAGACTTATTAAAGCTTCGGGGTGCTACGGGGATTGGTACAGAACACAAGTATAAGACAACGGAAATACATCATCCGTCTAAATTAAAGCTTTTCAAATCCAATTATTCAAGTTTACATTTATCCCAAAAGTACATAAGTAAGCCCAAAACAAAACGTAAAAGTAGGTCCCCAATTATATTATCAGAGTCTTAATTGATCCTTCAACCATGCCGCTTGCCAAGCCTCCAAACACTAGCTATCCAATGCAACATCATTCATTACCTGAGAAAACATGCTAAAAAGGTCAGCTAATGCTGGTGAGTTCATAGGTTTTCCTAACTAATAACGGTGGACCAAATCAATAATAAGTTTGCTATACTGAACTAAGTCGCATAACTAGCCAATCATACCCACACATAAGTGTGTCAAACCATAGTAATAATCCCTATAGGTGCACCGTATAGTCCCGCACTAACTGCAGCACATACCATAATATTCCCGCACAAATGCAGCACATACAATAATATTCCTGCACAGTTGCAGCACATACAGCACGTAACCTTAGCCAGCTAGCATAACAAACATATCAAAAGCATAAAATAACATTTGGTCCATTCAAAACGGTTTTGCTTGTTTTCCCACCCCGAGTTTGCAAATAACAGTATAAGTGTAAAAGTGGGGCTATGAAACTCACCTCAATCAAGAAAAGTACAACACACAAATCAACAGTGGTAAAGCACAACAGCAGTAACACGTCACGGCACTACGGACTCGGCACAACCTAATAATATAAAGTCTCGTCTTAAAATGTATCTCGCATAATTAATTTATATACGCAAAAGTTCCCAAAAGTTAACCATTTCCGTTTCCAAAATACTCTTGTTTTAGCCTTTTAACAAGGCTTGGTATCATCATCGTGCAACGGTAGTGAGACACGACTCAAGTGTACACACGCCAAACAGCAAAATAAACAGCGGAGTCGCCGCAAAAAAAAAGACACAAGCCGAGAAGGGATGACAAGATTAACTCCAAGTAACCACGCACGACAAACACACTACACTAGATGAATAGATTGGTAGTCGTCGGTATTTTTCCCAAATTCCTCTTTTAGTTCTAAAGTATACTTGTTTTACATTATAAAACAGCATTTCGCTACGGCTCGTTCGTAATTGGAACATTTCCATGTCAAATGTTTTATAATTTCCAATATGTTTAAGTAATCAACGTTACAACCATTATTGTTTATTAGACATTAAGTTCTATTGTTTGTCCGTTACGGCTCAAACACATTAAATTCATTTTGAGTCTAATGTATTGTAGTTGCTTCGTATTCCTATAGTCCAATATGTCCCAATCCAATAACAATTTCCAATTCATCATATACTTTAAGTCCGGTGTTGCAAATTATTCCCAATAAATCCGACTACCAATTATTCACCAAGTCAATCTCACACACGGTAACGGTCAAAGATCGAATTGGTTAAGCTATAACCAGACGAATTATTGGATCCTTATCGAATTCTTCAACCCAACAAGTCCAACAATTCCTTCGTTTCGCTTATTAATCCAAAGCCAATCCTATACGTTACAATTAAATGGTAAGTCTTAAGGATGGGTCACTCGTTAATAAATTCCTCCAACACGTTTACCGGGCCCTTATTAAATTCGTTAACCCAATAAGTCCGATAACCACGTTGGTCGGATATATTAGCGTTAATCGATCCGTAATTTGAGCAATAATCCCATAAATAGTCCTATAAGCCCAAATGCGGTATCCCTCGATACATGTGCCCTCGAAACGCTTAATAACTCTCACGCATAGCCGTTTTTATCCATTTTTAATACTTTCCCTTTTTAAATTCACAAATTCCATTCCAAATGTTAAATAACAAATTAACTTGTTAATTAATATTTCCCATTTTTAAGTTGTTATTAATAGTTCACCTTTATTTGTCATTTATATTTCCAACCGTATACGTCTCGAGTCATTATTCGTTTCGAGTCACAAATCCGAGTTTTTAGCACTCTCGGGTCAACAAGTCAAAATTACAATCCACAAGTCCAAAAATAAGTCTAAACCATCTTTCGGCTTGTCGAGGCCATGCCGAGACTACAAAGTCTCGGTTAGCACTCGACGTCGCTCAAACCATCACAAGTAACATTCCAAGTCCAAATATCAATCACTCATTCGGCCACTAAACCTACGGCTCAACACCAACATCTAAATCCAATCCGAATCCAAGTCCAACTCTCGACATATCAATAACAACAATAATAAAACTTACCACGCCGAGACCCTTGAGGTCTCGGCTTTGAACCACAAAGTCGCAACGAACCAAACGGACCCTATGTGTCTCGGCTCATAAGACCAAAAACTATCACCAACCAAAAAAATAAGCTCAAATGGACACGACATAAACTCGGTAACCAAAAATAAGCTCGGCCATGAGCTTATACTCACGACATCACAACCTCGACACAAAACTCGAACAAGAATGATGATACCAAGATCCTTTACTCACGTTTTTATTAATCAAAACTTATTCCCACATGTTTTTAAGCCCACGCCGATTCACACGAGATGGTGAATCGGTGTTTTTAACCGTTATTTCACTCGATCTATACCTTACCTCGATCTACCAACAAAAACAACCCAAAAATAGCGGCGGTGGCGCGTAAAAAGGTGGTGTTTCCGGTGCGTGGTCTTTATAAATGGATCAAAAATGGTAGGATAAGGGTTTGTGTGGTGGTGGTGTAGTGTTTATGGTGGCAGTGTATACGGTGGTGGTGGTGTACGGCGACGGCAAAGGTGGGAGGTGGTGTGGTGTCAGCTAGGGTTAGGAGAAGAGATACAAATAACCCTAAATGGTTATAATGGGGACTATATACCCCTTTCAAGCCTAATTTGCCAAACACAAATCTACAAAGGTCGGGTATGTAAATACGGGTGAGGGGCCTTAGGTGCAATTTTTGTTATCTTTTTCGTTATTAGCTTCCGGGGCTCGTTTCCTTGTCGTAAAATTTTTCCGAGACATTTTAACTCACGCCAATATTTTTAAAATCATTTTTCCAATAAAAATGACTATAAGTACGTATATATTCGTTCCAAAATGTTAAAACTAATTAATAAAGTATTATTAGGTTAATATTCGTGCCGAAACGTGTCGTGCTCAACTCAAGGCCTACGGGGGAAACTTCACTTATCACATAGCAATAATTCCAATAATATATCCAATATTCCAACTAAATTCCCAAAAAACTCTCGAAAATTACCGGTTGTCACATCTAAGGTCTTATATATGTAATCATTGTATATTTTTAGGTTTGGATGTAGGTTTATGTTACGTTTGTACTCGTTAGGTTAATGTCTCAAGACTAATGTGTAGTCACGAGACACGATTAAACATTAGATAAATAGTCACGAGACTCTCATATGGACAAGTAAGGTTACGAGACTTCACATGTAATGAGGATATAAAATACCCCCAAGACCTCACTTGTTGAGGTGTGCCTTGTAGTCTTGTGTGTTAAAATAATAGTGTCTAGTGTATCAAAAGTTTTTTTTGGTTAAAAAAGCTTTCCATCCCTCTCTCTATAAAACTTTCTCTCTCTAATATCGTGCGTTGATTCTTGATATATTGTGGCCTACAATTGGTATCAGAGCCTACGTATGATAGATGGAGTGATTGCTTTTCAAAAACAACCATCAAAATATTGTTTAAAAATGACTTTCATGACTTTAAAGTCCAACCGAGATAGTTTTTATATCCAAAACGTGATTTTACGGATAGTTTGAAAGCTTTCTATAGGTTTAGGATAAGTTTCTATCAGTTAAGAATCATTTGTTAAACATTAAAAGAGAAAATCCTTATAAGACACTCATGATCTACCCTTAGGGGGAGATTGTTAGCTTTTGAAATGTAAATCATTCTCTAGGATCTTATATATGTGATGATTGTAATAGTTTAAGGGTTGGATGTAGGTTTATGTTATGTTTGTGCTCATTAGGTTAATGTCTCATGACTAATGTTTAGTTACGAGACATGATTAAACATTAGATAAATAGTCACGAGACTTCTCATGTGTATTGAGGGTATAAATATCCACAAGTTGAGATGTGTCTCATAGGTCTTGTGAGTGAAAAATAACGCTTTGCTCTCTATTTAATTTGGTTCAAATAAAGCTCTTGTCTATCTCTCTCTCTCTCTCTCTCTAAAATCATGTGTTAATCCTTGCTATATTGTGGCCTACAACTACAATTAGTAGTTAGCTTGATTATTACACATATGTATCTAGTCTGTATTCCCTCACAAACATCTAGAAACTACAACAATAAACTATAAATACTCTTTCAAAAAACAACTCTAAATTTGGCATATGAGGTAAGTGGAAAATTTAAGTTTTTAAGTTTAAAATCTAAATTTGGCATATGAGATCAATAAAAAGTTAAAGTCATTCTAAAACAAATTAATAACATTAACTATTTATAACTCATTATATCAATTATTTACTATTTTTCAAATTTTACTTTTCTCCTTTGACTTATACTTGTATTTGTTTTTTGTCCTTGCATTTACCTGTTTTTGTTTTTGTTCCTTTGATATATAACTTGTTAAACTTATAATAGATATTACTCCCTCTGTCCCTAATTAAATGTCCACTTTGACTTTTTGCGGTCTTGCTTGTTCAACTTTGACCTTAAATATTTTCGTTTTGTTATATAATACTTGATGCAAAATATATGAATGAATTAGGTTTTAAATGTATTTTCATTAGTATACTTTTTATCAATTATTTATATAACACAAACAAAATTATTTAAAGTCAAAGTTGAACAAGGAAAACTATAAAAAGTCAAAGTGGACATTTATTTAGGGACAAAGGGAGTATAATATTTTAACAACAAATATAATCACATTTTTAATTCAAAAACTTAATCAAAAGATTTGTGTAAAATAACAAGGATCACAACATAAGTTTTAAAGATATTAACAAAAATTTAGTATTATAATACAAATCATATAAAGTATATAAATTATATTGTGGTGCTAAAGAAAGATATAGCTAAAATACAAAATTAGTGTTTGCATGTTAACAAATTGAAGTACTTACCATAACTTGTAATCAGTTTTGAAATCCGATGACACACAAATTTTGTGCACATAGAATAAACATACACTAATGGCACAATATTATTTAAAACAATATTAAAGTTCATTATATTTTATATAATATATCTTGTATTGATATTATGTAAGTATACCTTTTTATTGAAAGATAGAGTGTCAAAATGAAGAAACCTCATAACATGGCAACAAAACTGAAACTTTAGATACATATTATAAACTGCTTTTGAGATTCCGAGGCACACAGATGAAACGCGTACTGGTATACGACACATAGTTATTGCGTACACAGATACAATGTACATTGAAAACCTTACCCATAGTTCACAATCAATTATGAAATCCGGTGGCACATAGATTTTATGCATGATGACGTATAGTCCGCATTCGGGTCACGAACCCGACCCATACTTAAGTCCATCACGAATGGACTCCAGTCCATCACGAATGGGCTCAAGCCCATCACGAAGGGGCTATTGCGATAACGGTTTGGGCTTACGTTGGCCCAAACCCGAAGTTATTTATGGTCTTGATAGGATATCTCTTATTTATGGGATATGTATCAAGTAACCGCCCTATGCGGGATATGCTGAGGAGTGAGGAACACGAAACCAACTAGGGTTTCGTGTGTATATAAAGAGTCTCTCGACTCTCATCAAAGGTACGACTTACAACCCTAACTCTTCAACTAAAATCCTAAAAACCGATTACTTACTCTCACGCCGGAGGATAATCGTGGGAGACAATCCCACAATAAGCCTAACGGTGTCTTTTTGTTTTCTTAGTGCGCAGGTCTCAAGCATTAAGATCTGATTGGTACGGAATCAAGGAACGCCCAACTTTTGTATCAACAAGTGGCGCCATCCGTGGGACCCTACACTAAGAACTTTGCTAAGAACTAGAATGACAAAGCACGGAAATCAGCGGACTCCGCATGCGAAGAAAACGCATGACGACCTACTAGGGAAGAAACAGCAAACTGATGCGGCCTCTAAGCAGGCCTCTGGGACAACCAGTGCGACCAGAAGCTTAGGATCGTACTCAGATCTGCTCTTTACTCCAATAGAACCGCTCACTATGACTACCAATGCTACTACAAGTACTAGCGCGGTAGACCTACAGCGCACTCCTCTCACCATGCCAGAAGTAAACTTCACTGAGCCACCAAATGCGCCTATCCGAAACAAGGATCCTGTTTTGGAAACAGACTCCCTCGCGCTAGAAGGAGTCACGCCTGAACTAGCGCCAAGTGATTTCGTATCTCAAAACTACGAAGCCTTGGCTGCGCTCATGCGAGAGGAGGCGAAAAAGAGGTCAAGCCAAAGTCTGCACGCCAGGCTCAACTTCGACCCTGAACATGAGGCATCCCCACCGCGCTACCGAAAGGAAAGACGCGAGAAGGATAGCCGCAAACACCCAGTGTTTACTAGGATTGGGAGGAAGGTTGTGGATGACGAAGCAGCCGACTTTCAGTATCTGGAGGAGCATGAAGATGGAGAACGGCGCGCCAATGTCCACACTAGGCTTGGTAGTCGCAGGGTTCATGATAGGCTTGGGCGACGGTGCTCCCCAAGCGAAAGCCCTTCAAGCTCTGATTCCGAGGATAGTCGGCGCAAGCGCCACAGAAGAGCAAGCTCAGATTCCGATGATAGTTGGCGCAAGCGTCGCAAAAGAGTAAGCTCATCCTCAAGTGATTCCTCGGACAACGAGGACAAAGAAACCGGACACTGGAAATCAAGAGGAAAATACCGCGACCAGGAAGACGAAGACATGTCTCGTCCCTGGCGCCGCCAAAAAGTTGATGCGTTCACTCGGCGCATCAGCGATTTTTCGGAAAATAAGAGCAGGCGCATGCCTGCTAATGTCAAAACATATGATGGGACAGGTGATCCTGATGATCACCTAAAAATTTTTGAATCAGCAGCCACTATCAAAAATTGGCCACAACCTGTGTGGTGCCACATGTTTAACTCTACGTTAGTAGGGAATGCGTGCAACTGGTTCAGTTAGCTTCCACGCAGAAGCATCGGTGTGTTTGAAGAGTTGCGAAAGGCGTTTTGTTTAAACTTCAATCAAAGGAAGAAGTGCACCAAAAACCCTGTCGAGCTCGCTAGGGTAAAACAGCGCCAAGGGGAATCCACAAGCGCTTTCATGGAGCGCTATAAGGACGAATGCATACACGTCAAGGCGTGTCCTGAAATACTAAAGATCTCAGGGTTTATGAACGGGATCAATAACCCAGATCTGATAAAAAAGTTAAACGATAGGGTTCCCCAAACCTTTGACGAACTCATGAAGCGCACGAGGTCCTTCGTCCAAGGAGAAGCAGCCGCTGCGGATAGCAAGAAAGGCTACTCAAACCATAGGTCACAAGAAGAGCCAAGGAGACAATCCAATGACCAGAGTAGCAATCGTAACAAAAGCTATCGCAGTCAAGGGGGCGGACGGGGAAACGACAAGTACACCCCACTAACGAAGACCACCACCAATTCGCACCCCAGAAGGGCAGCGCGTAGGGACCGGGTACTGCGAGTATCACGCACAGAAGGGCCATACCACTAATGAGTGTGTCCAATTACGCCAACTAATTGAGAAACTAGTAAAAGAAGGCAGATTGGACCATCTCGTTAAAAATATTAAGGATGGGAAAGACAAGCAGAAAACCGGAGGCAAGAAAGAAGCGCCTAAGGAAAAAGCTGATACTATCTACATGATACAATCATGGCAGCGAAAGACTAGGCAAAAGGTGAGCCAGAAATTTTCTCATGGAAGCGAAATCTCTTTCCCCACCTTGGCTGCGGACAACGCAGTGGCAGAACCACTCACCATTGAAATAAATGCGGGGGGTCACGATATCCACCGCATGTATGTTGATGGAGGGGCATCAGCGGATATAATGTATGAACATTGTTTCAAGAGATTGCGCCCTGAGATACAAAGACAGTTAAGTCCAGCCACGACTGCGCTTACTGGCTTTACAGGAGAAAAGATATGGCCTATGGGGCAACTGCGCCTACTAGTCGCTGTGGGTAGTAAGGAATACTCCGCGACAGCCTGGATGAATTTTATGGTGATCAGATCTCCTTCATCATACAATGGCATTATCGGAAGACCAGGAATCTCGGCAATACGCGCAGTACCGTCCACAGCGCATGGGATGCTCAAATTCCCAGTAGAAGGTGGCATTGTCACCATCTACAATAGCGCCGCACCACCTCAAGAATGTAACACGATTACATGCGAAACAACGAATACCCCAGAACAGAGCGCAGCTAAAGTATCAAACCTAAAGGTTGCAATTCACCCTGAATACCCAGAGCAAGAAGTATCGATTGGGGGATCGTTGTCTGACAAAGGAAGAGCGGCCGTGTGCGCACTCTTGCAAAGGAATCTGGATATCTTCGCATGGGAACCAAAGCACATGACTGGTGTGCCACGCTCGATTACAGAACACAAGTTACAAATCCGACAAGGATATTCCCCAGTAAGGCAGAAAAAGCGCGGCCAGGCTCCAGAGCGCGCAAAAGCCATACTGGAAGAAGTACACAAACTTGTGGACGCTGGCATCATGCGAGAAGTCTATTACCACGATTGGCTCTCCAATCCAGTAATGGTCAAAAAGAGCGATGGCAGTTGGCGGATGTGTGTAGACTTCACTGATCTTAATAAAGCATGTCTACAGGATTGCTACCCACTACCAGAAATAGACTGGAAGGTGGAATCTTTGTGCGGGTATCCTTTTAAATGTTTCTTAGATGCATACAAAGGGTACCACCAAATCCAAATGGCTAAGGAAGACGAGGAAAAAACAGCCTTCCACACAAGCCAAGGCGTTTTTTGTTATACAAAGATGCCTTTTGGCCTGAAGAATGCGGGCGCCACCTACCAGCGACTGGTCGATAATGCGTTTGAGAAGCAAGTGGGACGCAACCTAGAGGTCTATGTGGACGACCTTGTCATAAAAAGCCATATTGAAGATGAAGTGGTGCGCGACATTGAAGAAACATTCACAACACTACGAAAGATCAACATGAAGTTGAATCCTAAGAAATGCACTTTTGGCGCTACAGAAGGCATGTTCCTAGGATATTTGATAGAACCAGATGGCATTAAGCCATGCCCAGAAAAAACAGAGGCTGTCATCCAACTTCCTTCACCGCGCACGTTGAAAGAAGTTCAATCTCTAAATGGAAAGCTAGCCGGTTTGAACAGATTCCTGTCCAAATCAGCGGATAAGTCACTTCCTTTATTTAAAACACTCAAGAAGTGTACAAAAAAGGGAGACTTTCATTGGACTGCGGAAGCGGAAGAAGCTTTCACACAGCTTAAGCAACATATAGCAGCGCTTCCTAAGCTAGTTGCACCCCGACCAGGGGAGGAGTTAATCGTCTACTTATCCGCGACCCATGGAGCGATCAGCGCAGTGCTACTGACGGATAGGAATTCTGTACAAACACCGGTGTATTTTGTAAGCAAAGCACTCAAGAAGACAAAGATTAATTACAGCCCAATGGAGAAGTTGGTCTTGGCGTTAGTATTTGCCGCCAAAAGACTGCGCAGATACTTTCAAGCGCACCCAATAGCAGTGATTACAGACCAACCTATCAAACAAGTTATCTCTAAACCTGACGCATCGGGGCGATTACAAAAATGGAGTGTGCTACTAGGCGAGTATAACATCTCTTACAGACCACGCACTGCGGTTAAAGGGCAAATACTAGCAGACTTCATCATCGAAAGACCAGATACCGATGACGCACCCCCACCGAGCAAGGTAGAATTACAAGAACCATGGGTCTTGTTCACGGATGGATCTTCATGTGTGGATGGATCGGGCGCTGGCCTTATCCTCACTAATCCAGAAGGAATGGAATTCACTTACGCACTGCGTTTTGAATTCACAGCTACGAACAACGAGGCAGAATACGAAGCCCTAATCGCCGGATTACGCATTACAAATCGAATGGGTGTACGTAACCTAGAAGCAAACGTGGACTCCCGATTAGTAGCCAACCATGTGTTGGGCGAATATGTGGCTAAAGAGGATAACATGGTCCAATACCTCGACAAGACCAAATCACTAATACAAGGTTTTGACAGGTTTACCATCAAGCAAGTTCCTAGAGGTGAAAATAAGAAAGCGGATGCGCTAAGCAAAATCGCATCCACTAGCTTCGCGCACCTGTCAAAACATGTTTTAGTGGAGATCCTAAAGAACAAATCCATCTCGGAGATGGAGATATCTACGATGATAGATGAGCAGGATCCTACATGGATGACCCCCATTATCGAATTCATAAGTAAGGGTAAACTGCCCGATGAGCAGAAGGACGCTCGACGGATACGGCGCACAGCGCAGAGGTTCGAGCTCAGAGATGGTATCCTATATCGGCGTTCATTCCTACAACCATGGCTTCGGTGCGTTGGACCTCTTCAGGCGGATTACGTACTCCGAGAGATCCACGCTGGTTCATGCAGTATGCATTCAGGACCACGGTCCGTCGTAGCGCGCGCATTGCGCTCAGGATACTACTGGCCTACTATGCATCGTGATGCGCGCGATGTGATAAAGAAATGCAATGACTGCCAAGTTCATAGACCCATCCCGCGCAGACCACAACAAGAGCTAACACCCATCACTTCTCCATGGCCATTCTATAAGTGGGGTATTGACATTGCGGGTCCCTTCCCCGTCGCAGCGGGAGGACTGAAATTCCTTATTGTCGCAATAGACTACTTCACTAAGTGGATTGAAGCAAAAGCAGTAGCGACAATCACAGGTAATCAAGTAAAACGCTTCGTTTGGGAAAGTATTGTATGCCGCTTTGGATTACCTGGGGAGATTGTTTCGGACAACGGAAAACAATTCCGTGATAACCCGTTCAAAGACTGGTGCGCAGAGCTAAATATCACACAACACTTCGCATCAGTTAAACACCCACAAACCAATGGTTTAGTTGAGCGCGCAAATCGTAGTCTAGGCGAAGGAATTAAAGCGCGCCTGGACAAACACAAAGGAAGATGGGTGGACGAATTGTCGCATGTCTTATGGGCGCACCGCACGACAATCAAAGTTAGCAATGGAGACACTCCTTTTTCCCTTGTCTACGGGACAGAAGCTGTCATACCAGCTGAAATTGGGATGCCAACTATCCGCACCGCGGAAGTTAATGTCGCGACCAATGACGACGAACGACGAATAGACTTGGACCTATTGGAAGAAAGGCGCGAGCGCGCAGCTATACGTGAGGCAAAAACCAAGTCAAAGATGAAGGGATACTACGATGCTAAAGTTCGAAGCACCTCATTCAGACCAGGCGACTTTGTGTATCGCGCTAATGATGCAAGCCACGCAGAAGATACAGGTAAACTTGGACCAAAGTGGGAAGGACCCTATGAGGTCATTGAAGCACTAGGACAAGGCGCGTACAAGCTGCGTGACATGGATGGCCGTGAGCTACAACGCACATGGAATATCTGCAATCTCAAGAGATGCTATCTTTAGGAAAGGTTACGACCCAATACACGGAGACCTCCGCACTTTAGTAAGTGCTCAATAAATATCCGTGTATTTACATTTTTGTTTTATCATTTAGACGAATGTTTTTATCTTTTTACAAAAACTTGCAAGTATTAATAAAATGTTGTGGTTTCTAGCTAACTCCACGACACACTTTACTTTGTTGTTTACATATTACTTATATTTCAATACTATTGTCATATTATCTTGTGCCTACATGGCATATATTATCTTGTGCCTACATGGCGTGCATGCACCAATTAAAAACCCACGATGGTAAAAGGATGAGTAAACCTACTAAATGACTCGTTGAGTAAGAGGGTTGCAAACCCATCAACATCGGATCACGCATCCTTGTTAAACACCTTACTCTCAAGACGTTGGAGTAAGTTCGATGCGTACCCCACGACGGATACACATCAATGCACACTGTGCGCGTTTAACAAATTAGGAGTTAAGACAATTAACCCCTTAATATGGTATTAGTAGCACGCTGCAATCCATACACTTGTGCACCCCACGATGGATACACAACAACTTGTAAATTTCATACACGATTATGTTATATAAGTGATTATAAATCCTTGTAACTTTCTTTAAATGTGTTTATACAAACGGTTTGATTCTTAGACATCTTTTATGCAAAGACGAAATAACTAAGTACAAAACTTGTAACCACAATCAAACTTGATACAATATGCGTACAATCGTATTTTTCTAATCAACACTTTATTATGGATAACAAGTTCATAAAAAGTACATATTCAACACGCATATGTACAACAAAAAGTGGACATACCACACAACATCACTACATCAAAACTACCAAGACATGCTACGAGTACGCCTGAGCCCTGAGCTACCCGCTTGGCGCGCCACACAATCAGCATCTTTAAGCCTCTGCAACAGCTCAGCATCCTTGGGTGCTACCATTGGCATGCTAACGGGCACCTCGTCAGATCTGGGAATGTGAGCTGCACCAAGACCATAAAGAATGGCTTTCCCCTTCACGCCCTTCTTCTTGGCAAGTCTCATCTCATGAGCTTCTAAGGACGCCTTCAATGGAATTTCTTTCTCAAGGGCAAAAGGATTGAGGATGTCACGAGGGCGAGCGAAAATAGGCACATGTAGCTGCGACACATCCGGCTTCAGAAAGTAGTCAAGCTGCGCCTCAGCGTCTTCGGATGAGTGCCTAGCCAAAGTTAAACCCTGCATGATAACGCTTATGGGGTAATCCTGGTCACGCTCCAGCTGCGCAATATGAGGAAGCTCAAAAAGTTTTAACTTCTCCATAGCAGAAACAAGTTCACCATAAGCGTTCTCATTATAACCAGGCACTTCGGAGGGAGGCATCGCCAAAACCTTGGCCGCACACAGTTCCTCTACTGCCTCTGCCTTACCACGCGCTAGGGCACATTGAACCACATTCCCAAAGGACTCCTTGACCTCTCGAGACTCCAGCGTGGTCATGGCAGCAAGACGCAAGCCATGGCTGATAAGCCATCTGCGCTCAGCAATTGTTGACACCAAATGTGGATATAACTCCTCATCATATTCGATGCTGAGCTTGCGCAACTTGCTCTCCTGATTCTCCAACAGACTCTCCACAGCCTTGCGGAATTCATCCAAGTCAGACATAAGTTTCCCCTTGTTTAACTCCATATATTTCAAGGCCCAAAGGCAGGAGGCCTTGTATTCTTTTGCGCCAGTGCGCTCCTGATTCAGTTTGGCCATGAGCGACATCTTCTCATCAGCAATTTTCTGGTCATACATAGCAGATGCCCTCAATTCAGCCTGCGCATCAGCCAACTGCGCCTTCAGAATGTCGATCTCCTTGTCCTTCTGCGCAACCAGGCTACCCTCACCACCCTATTCAGCCTGTAGTTGCGCAACCAATGAAGCCTGGTGCGCAGCAGCCAACACCAACTCCTCTATAAGGCGACTTCTTGGCTCATCTCCAGAAGATTTTTCCTCATCCACTGGACTCTCAGGCACAAAATCACCAACATATGCAGAACCAGTCTTGGGTGGCGAATTCCCAACATGCGCATCATCATCAACAGCAGTTTCAGCACTCCACGCAAAATAACAAAGTTACTATATAGTATTAGACACGGTTTAAAGGACTAAGGATCTAAAGATACAAGTACTTACTTGGAGGGAGGAGTTTTATGCGATGACGCACCCTCCTCAGATGATTGCCTGACAGACATAGCAGGGCGCTTACTTGATGTCCCTGCGCCATCATCACCAGATGATCTCTTGCGCTTTAACCCTTGGCCCTCCTCTTCAGACTCATCCATACCACTCCCCGACGAGTCTATATGCAACAACTCCACAGAGATCTGCGACCCAGGAGCGGGAAAGCTACACAGAGGAGTAGCCATAGTAACACCTACGGGGACCTCCCCTACCTCCTCTGTCTCCTCCTGCGTGATCACCATCGTGCGCCCCGCGGTAGCTTGTAGAATGGGCTCCTCTCCATCTCTCAATGGGCGCACCCCTACGATCACCTGAGTAGGCTTCGCCAAGCGAACAACATCGAACAAATCCATCTCTGCGCAACAACACAACAAACAAACACAAAAATATGTTAGATAAGCTATAAAAGGAAGAACGCTTACAACTACTAAGCGAAGAGGAAGGAAGAGACAAGCACCCACCCCGACTATTTTCATCCAAAAATGTCGGCACTTCTTCCGGACTACCGAAGTAATTTCGACTGATGCCTATGTGCACCAAAAACTCTTCTGGGTACGCTTTGATCGGTATGCGATTGGTATTTATCGTATCCACATCAACCACGTTATACAATTCGGGGTCAGGGCGCTCGTCTCTCGGTAGTGATTCTCGAGTGTAGAACTCAAAAATCCATGGGAAAAATGCACTATCAACCCAAAAGAATTTTTCTCTCCAATCCCTCAGTGCGTCTAACTTCTTCGTATAGCACTGCAGCGGCCCTGCGCGCTTGGAGAAGGAAACCCACCCGTTTGACCAACGACGTGTGGTAAAACGCGCGGAAGAGATGAATTGTGGGTTCTATCGCTAACAAGCGACAATTCACTTCAAAATTGGTTATTTTTGCTGCACCTATACAGTGCAGCTGAGAAATATGAAGGCGGTAGTGATTTAGAATATCACACAAAAAGAGGGAAATGGGCACACGCTGGTTCGCAAATTCGAAGAAGCGCGTATAAACCCCCACCTTCCCTTGCGGGAAATTCGCTATTGACGCATTTGCAGCCGGATTTACCGGATGCAATGCGAGAGGGATGTAATAATCTGAGGTGAACTGACGAAGTTCATCCTCAGATATATCGGAATTAATATCAGACAATTGAAGAACCATGATTAACCTTCAATAACCCTTATAAGCGCACGCACTATTACCTTCGCTTTTGTTGATTTTTTGATCGCTTTTTTGAAGGTTTAACAATGGCGAAAAGTGGTGATTTTTACTGTGGTAGCCACAGTGAAAAGACGGCTGACCTTTATATAGGGTTACACATATTCTTGGATGAACGACACTTGTACCCCACTTGCTCTAATCGTGTGGCTGGGAGGCGAAATGGTAAAGCACTTTTTCACCCACCCCTCACAATTTACGAAGGAGATACGGATGTACTTGGACTAGGTTAAATTGTTAATTTTGGCGGAAAATACTTGAAACTTCCCCGCTACGCATCGAGGAATATTTTTAGCTACAAATTGTTAGTCTAGCGTCCGCAATTTCGCATTATGCACACTAGACTGGGGGGACATGATGACGTATAGTCTGCATTCGGGTCACGAACCTGACCCATACTTAAGTCCATCACGAATGGACTCCAGTCCATCACGAATGGGCTCAAGCCCATCACGAAGGGGCTATTGCGATAACGGTTTGGGCTTACGTTGGCCCAAACCCGAAGTTATTTATGGTCTTGATAGGATATCTCTTATTTATGGGATATGTATCAAGTAACCGCCCTATGCGGGATATGCTGAGGAGTGAGGAAACACGAAACCAACTAGGGTTTCGTGTGTATATAAAGAGTCTCTCGACTCTCATCAAAGGTACGACTTACAACCCTAACTTTTCAACTAAAATCCTAAAAACCGATTACTTACTGCTGGGAATTAAATATTCAAGATGTTTAATATCGGATTCTACTCTAAGTATAATTCTGCTGATAGTGCAAAACGGTTTCTGCTGATGATGTTGATTCTGCTGATAGAGCATTTCACTCTGCTGATAGGCTTAACAACTCTGCTGATGGATTCTGCTGATAGCGATAGATTGTTCCTGCTGATAATGAACAACTCTGCTGATGAAAGGATAAGATTGAAAAGATATTTATTGTATTTTGGTCAACAATATACGGTAGATAATATCTTACTCCATGTACTTAGTTAACAAAGTTGTATACATAGATACATGTTGTATCTGATGTACTGACACTCAATAGGATAAGTTAACCAAGTAAGTCGGTCAAGACTTTAAGCAATTTGTCAAGATCTTTTGACTATAAAAGAGATCTTAGTTGTGATATTTGTGTTAGAGTTGTCAAGTGTGTGAAAAATATAGAAGTGTTAAGAGTTAGTCCATGCATACGTTAGAACATGCATAACTGTTAGAACAAACACAAATATATCACAAGTGATAGAAACATAAGATTCAAGGTTGTAACCCTAGTGATATTTCAAGATCACTCGTATTATTATCTTTAATAATATTGAGTCGTTTAGTGATAATCTTTATGTGTTCATTGCTAACTAACAAACATAACAATTCCATTTCCATAACATACAAATCCTTCTAAGTTTGGTTGAGTGAATTCCGCGCACTTAATCATTTTAACACAACATATCATACACACAAAGTTAGAAGGTTTAACCACCTTAATCGTGTGTCCAGGATCCTAGCAAGTGGTATCAGAGCTAGAGGTTGATATTTTTGTTTTTAGAAGAAACAAGAAATGGATGTACAAGATGTTCAAACAAATGTTGCTGCAAAGTTGCCCATGATCAAACCCAATGAGTTTGAGTTATGGAGGATGAGAGTTGAGCAATATTTCATGGTTCAAGATTATGCTCTTTGGGACATAATTCAGTATGGTGATTCCTTCACTTTAGGCTATTCAGATGTTCTTGTTGAAGGGAAGACAGTTAGAAAAAGAAATACTGGACCAGTCTCCAATGATGAAAAGATACAGAAGAGAAATGATCAGAAAGCACGAAACCTGTTGCTTATGACCATTCCTGGTGAGCAAATGCTATCTTTTAACAAATATCTTGATGCAAAAACTCTTTTTGAAGAGATTTGTGCATGGTTTGGTGGTAATGAAACTACCAAAAAGACACAGAAGACTTTACTAAAGCACCAATTTGAAAAACTTTACTGCTTTTAGTAATGAGTCTCTTGATAAACTATTTTCAAGACTACACAAGCTTGTTAGTCAGTTAGCTGTGTTGGGTGTTGAGACTGAGAAGGAAGATCTCAACATGAAGTTCTTGAAAAGTCTACCTGGTGATTTTCATACTCATGTTATTGTCTGGATGAACAAACCAGAAATTGAAACTATGAAGCTTAATGATTTGTACAACAACTTTAAAATTGTTGAACAAAGTCTAAAGAGAGGTGGAAATTATAGTACTAGTTCTGGGAATGCTGCACTCTTATCAGTTCCTAGTGTTAGTCATATAGAGGAGGTAGATGAAGTTGAAAGTGTTTCTAATGTTACTTATGGTGGTCCTTCTACTAGTGTACAAAAGGATATTGCTGGACTTGGTGATCCAACATTTTATGCCTTTATAACCAGTCAAGCTAGTGGTTCTCCTTTAAATCATGAAGACCTTGAGCAGGTTGATGGTGATGATTTGGAAGAGATGGATATTAAGTGGCAAGTTGCTTTACTTAGCATGAGGGCTAAGAAGTTTTGGCAGAAAACTGGAAAGCAAATTACCATAAATGGTAATGATACTGCTGGGTTCGATAAGAAGAAAGTGGAATGTTTTAACTGTCATAGGTTGGGACATTTTGCTAAAGAATGTAGAAGCCCAAGGAAGCAGGATAATAGGAACACTTGGTATAAACAAGAGAGGAATAAGGAAGTACTGGTGGAAGAGCCGAAGGCTATGCTGGCCATTGATGGTATTGGATATGATTGGAGCTCTATGGCTACTGAAGAGGATGCACCACCAAATGCTGCTTTTGTTGTCGATGAGATTGCTCTAATGGCTTCTTCTGATTCAGAGGTAGATACTATTCCTACTTGTACTAATTCATGTCCTAATCTTAAAAATTATGAAGACATTAAAAAGAGATTTGATGCTTTTAGAGAAGAGTTAATTGATGCCCTTCATAATTTAGCTAATCACAAGAGGTGTGTAGGAGTTCTAGAAAAACAGATTCTTCATTATAAAAAGAATGAATCTACTTTTACTGATGACTTAAATGCTTTAAAAAGAGGAATAGCATTTAGAGATGAACTACTCAATGATCAAAGTAGACAGTTATCTGAAGTCAAAACTGAAAAAGAAAATGTTAAGGTAACTATAGATACTCTAGCACATGCCTCAGAAGGAATGAATAAGATTTGGGAAGCTCAGGTAATTGATAAAGCTAATTCAGGTGTAGGTTACAAAACTGTTCCCCCACCATATAGAGGTGTTCCTTCACCTCCAGGTGTTGACCTAGCACATACAGGTTTAGCTGAGTTTCAAGAACCAATCATGAAATATGGTTCTAAGACTAGTAAGATTCTTAAGGTAGAAAAGATAAGTAAAAGTTTAGATAAAACTTTAACTTATCAGGACAAGGTGTCCTTTGTTAAGAAAGGAGATGCTATAGTTGTTGAAGATTGTACAACTGATAGTGATGATGAAAAAGATCAGGTTATGTCTAAACCTGAAGTGGTTAAGAAAGTAGGAACAAAGGTTCCTAAGATAGTCAAACACAATACTGATAAGCCTAAATCAAACATTAAGCATGTTAGGCAACCAGTTAGATATTGTGAACAATACAGAACCACCAACAAGCTCAGAGGTAACCAAAGGAATTGGAACAACCTCAAGTCTAACCAATTAGGTGATGACTTTGCTTTTTATAATAAAGCTTGTTACACATGTGGTAGTTTTGACCATCTTGCAACTTTCTGCAACCAATGGGTATCTGGGTATGAAATCCATGGAGTGAATCTCAAAAGGCAAACTCCTAAATCTCACTTTCACTCTAGTTCTAAGAAATCAAACCCCATAGTAGTCAAAAACAAGTCTATCTCAAAATCTGATTCTGCTGATAGACCAAATGATCCTGCTGATAGCAAATTTGTTCCTGCTGCTCGACCATTTATGACTATTAACCCAAAATCAACAGCTAAGGGTGCAAAAACATTTTTCAAACATGCACCTACAACTGTTCTAAGTCCCATTCAATCAAAGGCAGTGGTCCATAAACAAATTTGGAGACCAAAGGGTAGAACTACAAAGTTAGCAGATTCTGCTGATAAGTGTGTGGTTCACTCTGCTGATAAGGGAAAAAGGGCAAATGCTGTTAAGGCCTCAGCATGTTGGATTCATAAATCCAATGTTGCATCAACTATTCTTAAAAGATTCAATTACATTGATGCAAGAGGCAGATCCAAGTCAGTAATGGCTTGGATCCCCAAAAGAAACTAACACTCTTATTCGTGTGCAGGAACATTCAAATGATCAGGAAGAGGATCAAGGATACTCAGATAGTGGATGTTCTAGGCACATGACAGGCAACATGTCTTATCTCTCAGATTTTGAAGCTTTCAATGGAGGATATGTTACCTTTGGAGGGGGTGTTCGTGGCATAATTTCTGGTAAAGGTACAATCAAAACCGGAAATTTAGATTTTGAAGATGTGTACTATGTAAAAGAGCTAAATTATAATCTTTTTAGTGTTTCACAAATGTGTGACAAAAAGAATAATGTTCTTTTCTGTGAGACTGAATGTCTTGTACTTTCTCCTGATTTTAAGATGCCTGATGAAAGTCAAGTACTTCTTAGAATTCCTAGAAAGGGCAATATGTACAGTGTAGACATGAAAAATATTATTCCTAAAAAGAATTTAACTTGTCTTGTTGCAAAGGCCACATTGGAAGAATCAATGATTTGGCATAGAAGGCTTGGTCATATTAACTTCAAAACCATAAATAAAATTGTTAAGAATGGTTTGGTAAGAGGTTTACCTCACAAAAGATTTGAAAATGATCAAACATGCATTGCTTGTCTAAAAGGCAAACAACACAAAGCCACTTGTAAGCCCAAGCTTTTTAACTCTATCAATCAGTCTTTGTTTATGCTGCATATGGACTAATTTGGACCTGTTTCAGTGATGAGCATAATGCATAAGAGATATTGTCTAGTTATTACTGATGACTATAGTAGATTTACATGGGTTTTCTTTTTAGTCACTAAGGATGAAACATCCAGCATCCTTAAGGACTTCATTACACAGATAGAAAACCAAGTAAGCAAGAAAGTGAAAGTCATTAGAAGTGATAATGGGACAGAGTTTAAGAATAGAGTTATGGATGATTTCTGCAAAGAAAAAGGTATTAAGAGAGAATTTAGTGTTGCTAGAACACCACAACAGAATGGTGTAGCTGAAAGAAATAATAGAACACTAATTGAAGCTGCTAGAACAATGTTAGCTGATTCTAAGCTACCAATAAACTTTTGGGCAGAGGCAGTCAACACTGCTTGTTATGTTCAAAATAGAGTTTTAGTTGTGCAGCCTCAAAATAAGACATCATATGAACTTTTTAATGGTAGAACTCCTGCAATAGGATTTCTTAGACCTTTTGGATGTCATGTGACAATTCTCAATACCTTAGACCATTTAGGAAAATTCGATGGTAAGGCAGATGAAGGTTTCTTTGTTGGTTATTCTCTTAATAGCAAAGCTTTTAGAGTTTACAACACAAGAAAAGAAATAGTAGAAGAAAATCTACATGTGGAGTTTTTAGAAAACAAATCCAATGTAGAAGGTCAAGGACCAAAATGGCTATTTGATCTGGAATATCTAACAAATTCAATGAATTATGTGCCTTTTATTGCAGAAACTAATGATTTTGCAGGTTCAAATACAACAAATGAGGCAGAGTTAGAGAAAGATCAAGATTATGTCATAATGCCAATATCGTCAAGTACAATTGTGGAATCAACTTCGACAACTGATGAACGTTCTTCTAGCAAAGCTAAAGAACGTGTTGAAGATGAAAGTAAAGAGTATGGAACTCAGGAACAACAAAGTGTTTCTGCTGGTAGTATTTCTGTTGCTGCTGGTAGTATATCTGTTTCTACTGATGACTCTGCTGATAAGCTTACTGATTCTGCTGTTCGGCCAAATGACTCTGCTGCTGGCCCTTCAGAAACAAAAGAAGCAGAATTCTCAGATAATGAGGTGGATTACAACAATCTTCCATCAAATTATCAAGTTCCTACTACACCACAATCAAGAATTCACAAAGTTCATTCCCTGGAACATGTGATTGGAGATATACAGTCAGGTGTGAAGACAAGACAACAATTGAAGTCTTCAGACCAACAAGGGCTTCTTGATGCCCTTTATGCTTCAAAACAACATGAGCTTTCAAACTCTTGTTTGTTTGTATGTTTTCTCTCACAAGCTGAACCAAAGAATATTCTTACAGCCCTAGATGATTCAAGCTGGTTAGAGGCTATGCAAGAAGAGCTTCTTCAGTTCAAGATTCAAAAGGTTTGGGTGCTAGTTGATTTACCTACAGGTGTGAAGGTAATTGGCACTAGATGGGTTTTTAAGAACAAAAGGGATGAAAGAGGAATTGTGATCAAGAACAAAGCTAGATTAGTAGCACAAGGGTACACACAAGAAGAAGGGATAGATTATGATGAAGTTTATGCTCCAGTAGCAAGGATTGAGGCAATTAGGCTGTTTCTAGCTTATGCTTCATTTTTAGGCTTCACAGTCTACCAAATGGATGTCAAGAGTGCATTTTTATATGGTGAAATTGGAGAAGAGGTATATGTTTCACAACCTCCAGGCTTCATTGACCCATTACATCCAAACAAAGTGTACAGAGTAGTGAAAGCTCTCTATGGCCTTCATCAGGCACCAAGAGCTTGGTATGCAACACTAGCTTCCTACTTATTAGAAAATGGATTTCAAAGAGGAAAGATTGATCAGACACTGTTCATCAAACAGCACAAGAAGGATCTTCTGTTAGTGCAGGTGTATGTGGATGACATTATCTTTGGATCTACTAGGAAAGATATGTGTTTAGAATTTGAGAAGCTTATGAAAGATAAGTTTCAGATGAGTTCCATAGGAGAAATTACATTCTTTTTGGGTTTGCAAGTTAAGCAATCATCTGAAGGCATATTTATTAGTCAAGACAAATATGTTGCAGAGATACTTAGAAAATTTCAATTTGCTGATTCAAAAATAACAAGCACACCAATGGACTCTGAGAAGCACCTTCTGAAAGATGAAGATGGAGAAAATGTAGATGTACACAATTACAGATTTATGATAGGCTCTTTGATGTATCTTACATCATCTAGACCTGATATCATGTTTCCTGTTTGTGTTTGTGCAAGATTTCAAGTTACTCCAAAGGTTTCTCATTTAACTGTAGTCAAGAGAATTTTTAGATATCTCAAAGGTCAACCAAGGTTGGGTATATGGTATTCTAGAGAATCTCCTTTTGACTTGGTAGCATATTCGGATAGTGATTATGCTGGTGCTAGCTTGGACAGAAAGTCAACAACTGGAGGATGTCAATTCCTTGGGTGTAGACTTGTCTCATGGCAGTGTAAGAAGCAAACAAGTGTGGCAAATTCAACAACTGAAGCTGAATACATAGCTGCTGCAAGTTGCTCTAGTCAAGTTCTATGGCTTCAAAACCAACTCCTTGATTATGGGTACAATTTCTTAAACACTGTTATTCATATTGATAATAGTAGTACAATTTGTATTATTAAAAATCCAGTGCAACATTCTAAAACAAAACACATTGAAATTAGACATCACTTTATAAGAGACTGCAATGAGAAAAGATTAATTCAAGTTCTTAAAATTGCTTCAGAACATAATTTTGCAGATCTGCTAACAAAAGCTTTTGATGTTTCAAGGTTTCAGTACTTGGTAGCAAGTATTGGAATGCTTAATCTTTAAATTTTCAATATGATGTGTTTTTGTAAATAAAATTTTTGTTGTTGCTACTGATTCATAAGGTACTGCTAATGTATCATAAGGTACTGCTAAAGCACACAAGGTGCTGCTAGTACAAAATTAAAATTGTGTTATTCATATAGTTGGTCTTATGATTATACTAATGCAAGACAAGTACTTTGTACATTGTTCTTTTGGTTTTAGACTAACAATTTCAGGTATGAATATGTAAACACAAAGGATGTTTCAAGTGAAATGGAAACAGCAGAATTGAGATATTAGCTGCTGACCATAATAGGTTTATGATGGACTGAGTTTGGGAATTTAAAGCTCCTTAAAACTTCTTTCTTGAAATCTAGTTATGATATTTCACATTGAATTGATGACTTAGTTGATCAGATAGTAACTGATACAACTCACTTTCTATCATTTTATACTTTTAAGTATAATGTGCAAGTCTGAGGACATCTGATAGAAAGAACAGCGAGCAAAAGCGAATCTAACACTTGTATGATTTTTCAATTCTAAAATCATGAACATACTGCTAAGGCAAAAGTTTCTTAAAAAGGATTTTTCAAGGGACTCACAAAAACCATCCATTGATGGACCAAGAGTCAAATGTCCAATGAATCACCTCTCATAGGAGTTAACACACCTAGAAGTGATGAGGACAGAAACTTAAACTTTTGAGGAATTGATGGCCAACATGTACAATATTGTCTGAAAACAAGTTCAAACTGATAGATCAGGTGATATGAAGAGAAGTTCTTTAGTACATAGTGAGATCTTCCAAACAAGGGGAGGATGAAACAAAAGTTATTTGCTTCAGGGGAGGTAACAATCTCAGGGGAGGAAATAATGGCCTAGAAAAGGAAGATAATCCAATATATGGAAGGAGAAGACAAGAGCATACAAGATGATGAGGAGGTTGAAAATGACAAGAACATTCCAAAGGAGAAAGTTCTATCTAGATCAAACGAAGGAAAGTTTCAATTTCACTTCAAAGACATGCTGGTTAGATGATTTCACTTGTTGAAACAAGCATCCAAGATACACAGCATCATTGCCTCTTATAATTCCTCCATCCAAGAAAATTGCACCATCTTTTAGTCCAAGATAGGTTCAATATGTTTTGATATTGCTAAAGTCAAAGAAGAGCAAAGTAGATGAATTACTGAGAAGATATTCAATCTTGAAGAACATAAGTGTTTGAAAGATCTTCAATCCAAGATTTAATTCAGAAACATGTTTGAAAGGATTCACATGTTTAGGGGAGGATTGTTGGGAATTAAATATTCAAGATGTTTAATATCGGATTCTACTCTAAGTATAATTCTGCTGATAGTGCAAAACGGTTTCTGCTGATGATGTTGATTCTGCTGATAGAGCATTTCACTCTGCTGATAGGCTTAACAACTCTGCTGATGGATTCTGCTGATAGCGATAGATTGTTCCTGCTGATAATGAACAACTCTGCTGATGAAAGGATAAGATCGAAAAGATATTTATTGTATTTTGGTCAACAATATACGGTAGATAATATCTTACTCCATGTGCTTAGTTAACAAAGTTGTATACATAGATACATGTTGTATCTGATGTACTGACACTCAATAGGATAAGTTAACCAAGTAAGTCGGTCAAGACTTTAAGCAATTTGTAAAGATCTTTTGACTATAAAAGAGATCTTAGTTGTGATATTTGTGAGAGTAGTCAAGTGTGTGAAAAATATAGAAGTGTTAAGAGTTAGTCCATGCATACGTTAGAACATGCATAACTGTTAGAACAAACACAAATATATCACAAGTGATAGAAACATAAGATTCAAGTTTGTAACCCTAGTGATATTTCAAGATCACTCGTATTATTATCTTTAATAATATTGAATCGTTTAGTGATAATCTTTATGTGTTCATTGCTAACTAACAAACATAACAATTCCATTTCCATAACATACACAACCTTCTAAGTTTGGTTGAGTGAATTCCGCGCACTTAATCATTTTAACACAACATATCATACACACAAAGTTAGAAGGTTTAACCACCTTAATCGTGTGTCCAGGATCCTAGCACTTACTCTCACGCCGGAGGATAATCGTGGGAGACAATCCCACGATAAGCCTAACGGTGTCTTTTTGTTTTCTTAGTGCGCAGGTCTCAAGCATTAAGATCTGATTGGTATGGAATCAAGGAACGCCCAACTTTTGTATCAACAATGCACATAAATCAAATGTACATATATACCATAATATTATTTATAGAAATATTATTCACAACGTTACACTTTCATTAGATTTTATATAATATATTATGCATCGATGTTTTGTAAGTATAACCTTTTATTAAAAAATTGAGTGTCAAAATGAAGAACCTTATAACATGGCAACAGAACTGAAACTTTGGATAAATATTGTAAACTGCTTTTCGGATTCCAAGACATATAAATATCGCGCACACAGATACAACGCACACTAGTATACCGCACATAGTTTGCATACACAGATACAATGTACACTGATACCACACATACAAATATATTATTTCTAAGTTACACAAAATGAATAAACCATGTGTCAAAATATGAGTGATTGTTAATTACATTTCAAAAAAGTTACATGTGTCGTAGTCACACGTCATGGCACAATGTATTGATGGGCTCATCTACTATCACAACCAATACCATCTCTTTCTCTCTCTAGATTCTAAATTTACTATATAAATACAGATAAGTTGTGAATAAAATATATTATCAAAGGAAGTCAATTCTTTAAAATATTATTGTTATTATTTTTAATCTTTTATCACAAATTTTACTGAGATCTGATTCTGATCGCTAAACTTCAAGAATTAAAAGAAGCAAACACTCTGTGGGTAAATTTCTTAGCTTTTCCTTTTGTGTGTTTTCTTTAAAAGTTGGTTTTAAATTCCTATCATGTAATCTGACTTAATGATAACTTTAAAAGGGTGTATGTTTTAATCTATATACTAATATTGATTTGGGGACTAGATATTATGGTTGAAGAATTTATAAGTGGTCTAGTTATAGATTATTTTAGTTAAACACACATTATATTTTTTCTATTTTGTGTCATGGTGACATATAATTAGAACTATTAAATGAACTCAAATTATCATATTTATATGTGAGTTGATATTGATGATTTATATAAGTTGTGATTTTTTTTACCAAATTTACCACTTTTAATATAAAAAACTAAATTTATTTAAGGAAATACATTTGTTCATTTGATAGCTTTAACCATGTATAATTGGCATGTATAATTGGCGTACTCCTTGAAGAAATCATAAGGATTAAGTACCTTTTAGATGTCCAACTTGGTGAAACTAGGATTACTTGGCAAGTTTTGAATGTGGCACTTCTATATATACTTTCGACAAACTTTTTTTTTCGAGTTTTCTTTTTTAAGGTGGTGCGTTTTACGCACTAAAAATCACATGTGATTATGATTTGAACTTGTGATTTCTTATCGTTTAATATTCAATAGCCATAAAAAACGAAAAAAAAAAAATTGTCAAAGTATATTGAAGTGCCCATGTATTGAGATATAAGAAAAGTCTCGTCACGAAGATACATTTTTTGATGCTTAACGATTTATCGTTTGCAAGATATTTTAATAAAAGGTAGAATTTTTTTTTTTTTTTTTTTTTTTTTTTTTTTTTTTGATAAGATAAAATAATAATAATAATAATAATAATAATAATAATAATAATAATAATAATAATAATAATAATAATATAATAATAATTAATGGCTACGATTTGGGCATTCTGTATTCACTTTATTATTGAACTCACTACATAGTTCCGTATTGTTGTTAAAAAGGAATTAAATTGAATATGTGTTCATTAAAGATTGCAAAAAATGTAAAATTCTAAGACGACAATTTTTAAATATCTCACAACTTTTATACCACAAATCTATCTAACATGTCCTAAGCAGGACTTGAACCCACGACTAGAGGTGGCAAAACGGGCGGGCACGGGCTATGTGCTAAACGGGCAGGGGCCAAACGCGCGCATGTTATACGAATCGCATTAGAAAAGACCTTAAACGACGAAATAAATTCCTCAAACGTAACACCTCATTTATATTTAAAAAATTAAATATATTATATCTATAAGTTTTGTTTAAAAGACAATTGTAATGTTCTTCAATTGATAGAAGATATGTGCCCGTTTGTGCCCATTTAACTTTTAAATGGGCAATATATGCCCATTAAAAAAAAAAAAAAAAAAAAAAAAAAAAAAAAAAAAAAAAAAAAAAAAAAGGGCTACATGTGCCCAAATCTTTTATAAATTTGCCCAAATTAGCCTATTTTTTTATTTTTGGCACAAATTGACATCTCTACCCATGACTATTTAGTTAGGGAGTTTTTCACACAACATGGACACAAACCCTTTGGTAATGTAAAATTTCACATTGACAAAACAATAAACTTAGAAACACTATGATGCATTTGTGTAAATCTTCAACAACTTTATATTCGTTTAAATTTGTAGTTAAACATTTTATCTTTTGAGGAATGCTAGATCCACAAACAAACTTCCAAAAAACATCCACAAACTGATGTGTTAATGGTTGATTTTTTTTTTTTTTTTTTTTTTTTTTTTTTTTTTTTTTTTTTTTTGTGATAGTTTCTCTCTCATTTCTCTAATTAAACCAATCACTCATCACACGTCATTTTGTGGATGGTTTTGTGAAAGTTTTTATGTGGTTGTAACATTGCTCTTATCTTTTTGATAGATTAATCGTTTTATTTAATTTTATACGAAGTTATAGATTGGATATCGAGACAAAGCCGTTTTAATCATTCACACATTTTACCAATATCATATAATTATATGATCCAAAAAACATGTTTTATATGTTTATGAAAACCTACTCCATTTTGAAGTTCACATACCGTTATACCGATTGATTGACAAGCCATTGTACATAAGAAATGCCCAAAGTAGGCCAAAAACATTCTCATATTTCAAGACTTGGACATAAATCACACCCTTTTCTCATTTTGTTCACGCTCGACTACACAACTGCTCGACTCCATTATTTTTTTGACATGTGTCATTGCAAGTACAAGTGTCAGGTAAAGATATTTGTTTGCTTTTAGCTTAAATGACAAATATGCCTTATTATATTTCTTTATTAATTACTCTCACAAACCCCAACTAACTCACCACTGCTCAACCCACCATTGCTCAACTGGTCAACCACCCTACTAAACTGGTCAACCATCATTTGATATATATATATTTCTTCAACAGCAGCAGTTACAACCCATTTAAAATAAAATAAAATAAAATAAAATAGTAATCATTTAAGGCTCCAAAAAGCTACTCATTGTATTTCATTTTTCATTTTTCTTGGTGTGAGATTCCCAACGAAAGGGATGAAAGCGATCCACACTAGTTGGTAAATTGCTATTATGTTAAATCTTAAAAAGAACTCAATCAAACACATCGTAACCATTAACCTACTCATTGGTCCATGATGCTTGTAACTCAATTATTGATGCAGCCCGGATCCTAACCAATTACAACACAACTACATGAACATAAATTGCAAAAAAAGAACAAAACAAACTGTATTCAAATTCATTACAACTTCACCATCCATAAAGTTAAAAGTAGTAGCACTATTTGCAAATAGCAATAAAACCAAACAAAACAATTGACAGATTTAAAGATCTTTGACGGATCTGGTCGGATCTTTGACAGATCTGGTGGCCGGATCTGGTCGGATCTTTAAAGATCTTTGACGATGGATGTTGGCCGGATCTTATGGTGTCTTTTTATGATGATGGTGGCGGCTCGGAGGTGATGCTTTTGGGGTTATTTTTTTGGCCGGATCATGAGGTTGCTATAAGAGGGAGAGAAAAAAAAATAAGAAAAATGAAATATGTGGTGTCTATTTATATATGGGTTTGAGGGTATATTTGTCATTTAAGCCAAAACCAAAAAAATATCCCCACCTAACACTTGTATTTGCAAAGACACATGTCAAAAAAATAATGGAGTCGAGCAGTCGAGCAGTCAAGCAGTCGAGCGTGAACAAAATGGGAAAATGGTGTGATTTGTGTCTAAGTCTTGAAATATGGGAATGTTTTTGGCCTATTTTGAGCATTTTCTCTATTTACTTTGGTTTAATATTAGACTATCCTCATTGATGATCCTTAACAATCCAATCTCTAATTAAATATTAATTTCTCTCTTCTCCACATACACAAACCAATCTAACTCATTTTTACACTCACACTCACAATCCAACCCAATCTAAATTTTTATTAGAGTAAATTACACGGATGGTCCTTGTGGTTGGCGTTGACTTTCACGTATGGTCCTTTGACTTTTTTTTTTGCACTCACAGTCCCTAACTCGGAAACTACTAACACATATGGTCCCTTGACCAAACGTCCGTTTGGTCAAACCGTTAAGTTGGCTAATAGTGAGGGTATTTTCGTCATTCACTGTAGCAGTCTCTCCCTCCCTCCTTAACCACTGGAACCACTCCATATATATCATGCTCAAACACCCCATTTCCAATACCCACAACCCAAACTCACTGCTTTACTACCAATCACACTTCAATCATCCACAGCAAGAACACCAAAACAATCACAAGCCTACCCTTATTTCACCTCGCTGCCGTCACCACTACACGGCTGCCACCATCACCGCCGCTACACCGCCACCACCAACATCAAAACAATCACAAACCTACCCTTATTTCACCCTCGTCAGCTCAGATCTGTGGTATATACGCCGTTAAACCCCCGTACGCGCCGTCACCGCCGCTGTCATCTATTTATTTTCTTGTTTTGGTAAGTAGGTAAGCAAGATCCGTGGGTTTAGAGTGATAAACTCACCGATTCTCGCCCTTGTGTGACTCGATGAGGCACGAAACAAACAAAACACATCAAAATGGTTTAGAGCCGTTATTTGTAGCAGTTAAGGGAGGTGCACCAGGTAGCAAGATCTTGATCGCTAGCTGAAATGAAGCAGTTAGAAAAAAGATTGAAGCAAGTTTGGTGGCGACAGAATTGTTTTCGGTTCTTCACGAGTTTTTATGTACAATTTGAAAGGGTTATCTGATGAACACATTTGGATCGTTTTTAAGAGGTTGGCATTTTCAGGGAGGACCCACGAGTTTTATGACGATTTGAAGGATATCAATAGGGAGATATGCGATAAGTGCAAGGTTTGCCTCACCAAACAGGATTAGGAGCAAGGTCAATGCAGTATCTACAAACTACATTCATCACTCCAAGTGTCTAAAGCAATGCAACATGATATGAAGTAGCAGCAGAATTGATGTAGCCTACCATCATGATTGATGTAACTTAGCAGCAGAAATGGTTATAGTGTAACAGCAGAATAGTTATAGTATAGCAGCAGAATTGAAGTATTGTAGTTAGCAGTAGTCTGTAACTTTGTTGTATAAATACCCTGTAATTGGTCATTTGACCATAAGTTTCAACTTCAATAATAATCATTTTTTACTTTTCTCTCAATCTCAATAAACTCACTTGGGTACTCACGTAACAAATTAAGGCTCATGTATCCTCGCCTCCTCTTTCTCTCTGCTTTGATCATCTATTTAATTTCAACATGTATCTTTCATTTTCATTTGTATCATGTATGTTTCATGATTAACTAGTTTGTATATATATATATGAACTTTTTATTTCCACACATAGAATTTTCTTATGATATTGGCATATATAATGCAGAAAGGTTATATTGGCATTTGCATTTGCTACAGTGAATGACGAAAATACCCTCACTATTAGCCAACTTAACGGTTTGACCAAACGGACGTTTGGTCAAGGGACCATATGTGTTAGTAGTTTCTGAGTTAGGGACTGGGAGTGCAAAAAAAAAAGTCAAAGGACCATACGTGAAAGTCAACGCCAACCACAAGGACCATCCGTGTAATTTACTCTTTTTATTATATAAATATTATATATGATTACTTTAATATATTATATTAATTATTTTATTTGAAATACAAAATTATTTTTCTGAAATATATAAAAAAATTATATGAAACTAAAACAAATTTTTTTTTATTACATTAGATTTTATATAATTCTTTTATATATAAAATCTTTTTTTTTTAAACTTCTCCGTTTTTTATAAATTTTATATCATGATGTTCAGACAAAAATAATAAACAAAACTGTGTTTTTAGATTTTTTTTTTTTAAAAGTTATATATTAATAGTTATTAAAGAAAAACGAATTTTTATTAAAAACTAATTAGGATGAAAGAAAAAAGAAAAAAAAACAATATAAAGTAACGTGTAAAGTAGGAACAATTTTGAGATTGTGATGGATTGTTCAGCCGGTCCGATCGTGGAGGATCGGTGAATTTTTCTTTTTTTTTTTTCTTCTGGCTCACAATCTCACAAGAAAAATCATTAGTCGGAGTAGTCTTAGTAATAAAATTGTAAACCATATACCAAAAGGAGATATGTTTGTCATGTTCTTTAAGGGTATGTTTGGCAACAATAGTTGTTGTTGGTGCTGGTGCTGGTGTTGATGCTGATGCTGGTGCTGGTGCTGATGCTGAAAAAGATTAAAATTATAGATTTTTTTTTTTTTTTTTTTTTTTTTTTTTTTTTTTTTTTTTTTTTAGTGATGTTTGGCAAACTAGCATAAATTGTAAATTAAAAGTGTAAAATGTTATAATTGGAGATTATTTTGTGAAAAAAAAAAAACGTTTTAGCCCCCATAATCTTTCATAAGTTGGTTCAAGGAGCTTTTATTTTGGAGATTATTTTTACTATAATCTTTCATAAGTTGTTCAGCCAAACAATGCTACTTTTTAGACAAAAGATTATTTTGTGAAAAAAAAAACTGTAGCCCCCATAATCTCTCATAATCTGCGTCACCAAACGCAGCCTAAATGTTTTGTTGATACCATAATTAATTACTCATCTCAAATTAACTTTCTCTTTAGTGAACATGATAATGTTTATGTTAAGCAATAGGCTTTGTGTTACATTAAAATTGCAGGTGATTAACAAAAGAAGAGCAAGATTTTGTACCAGAAGAATCACAAAAACATGCAATCATCAATTGTTTCGAAGAAGTTTACTGGACCTACTAGTTCAGTTCGGATCAATGTAACCGAACCTTGGGTTTATTTTTCCCGTCATGCCTTAAGTTGGGAAGCTTTTGTTCCATTAAGCAAGAAATGGATGGATCTACCAATGATGAATGCTGATGAAGTCTTTCAGTTCTCTGATAAAGAGTCGATGGCAGCTGGGACTGAACTACTCGTCCTAGGAAAGGATGTGTTTGGTCAAGCTATCTACAAGTATAGTTTGTCAACAAACTCGTGGTCATTAGGAAAGAAAATGAACACCCCAAGATGCTTGTTTGCGTCTGCTTGTCTTGGGAAGACTGCAATATTTGCAGGTGGTGTTGATGAAAGCGGAAAGACCAGGGATACGGTAGAGAGCTATGACAGTGAGACTGGGGCTTGGGAGACGCTTCCTAGCCTCATCAAGTCCCGAAAAATAAGTTCTGGGGTGATGATGGATGGAAAGTTCTATGTCATTGGTGGCAGTGGGGGAAAAGATGGAAAGGCTCTGTCATGTGGTGAAGAATATGATATTGAAGCTAAGAAGTGGCGACATATTCCTAATATGTCGCCTGGAGGTGGTACGGGTTCAATGGCTCCACCACTACTTGCAGTAGTGGCTAATGAATTATATGCTGCAGATTGCTTAGCTATGAAAGTGAATAAGTATAATAAGGTGAAGCATGTTTGGGAGAACATTGGAAGGTTGCCCGAAAGGGCTGATAGCATGGGCGGATGGGGAATCGCATTCAGGGGATGTGGGGATCGGGTGATCATTGTTGGTGGGCCTAGAAGACAAGGGGACTCCCGGCTTGAAATTTATTCATGGGTCCCTAACCAAGGCCCGCCAGAGTGGAGCGTGATCGGTCAAAAGGAGTCCAACAGCTTTGTGTATAACTGCGCTATAATGGGCTAATAAACTGACTATTATAGTATAATTATTGAGATTAAATAAAGTGTTCAAAGCGTTTAATAAATGTTGCCAACATATAAATAATTCATGTTTTTAGTTATGATTTCAGAACTTTCACAAACATAAATCCCATGAGCTCCATCAAAGGCAAAAGGAGAAAGTTAAAAGTATTTGTGAGATATTCATCATCATTAACAATGCTTACTTAATATATGACTGAGATTTTCATCGTGTTGATTTGATTTGTCTTTTATTTTAAAAAGTATCTTTAAACATTAAAACTGAGGATAGCACCAAAGTAATATATCTAGGATTGAGTCCTAGTGAACTAGATACGATATATGTAGATTCACATAGGATCGACTGTAAGATCTTGTGGAAACGAAAAATGAGAAGCCCTATAAGTATACTTATGCTGTAAAATTAGAGGAAAAATCTTTAGATATTGATGTTTGAAGTATTTTTCAATACATGACAAATATATTACCCCTTTTTAGTGAAGGATCAAAATATGAAATTGAGTAAAGTGGCAACATATATCAATTTTGAGCACTTGTTTAAAACCAAATGCTTATAAATGCTCAGGTAGACATTAATATTAATCGACCAAAGATTTAACGTCGATTGGATAAGCTTGGCTATTTTAACGATTTTGACACTCAGAGCATTCACTATGTTTATTATAAAATGAGAAGCTCCATTATTGTGTTAGCTATATATGGTTTCTATCTCATGTTTATGTCATATCAATTGTCTGCTAGATTGACTGGGAAAAAAAAAAAAAAAAAAAAAAAAAAAAAAAAAAAAAAAAAAGGTCCATAAATAACCGGACAGTTTGATATTGTCCAAAAACTAGGTTGACGACCTCTAATTAAAGGTAGCATGTCAGGGAAATAATGACACACAACATAAATATGCAAGAACAGAAATCAATCACAGAGTTGTGTGGTTTAAGATCTGCAAATCAGATGCATTCCACCTAAAATTTGAAACTGGTTAGGTGCAAAAGATCACATAGGTTCTAAATATTTGTACCTGCTAATATTGTTTCTTCCGACCATAAGATAAACATAAACAGAATATTCACAAAACTCTAACCTAAGCTTTACCTTCTAGCCACCTAAACGTTGCACCTACACTAATTCCGGGTGTGTCGCAGATGAATCATCTTGTTACGTATAAGTAAACGATTAAATTTGTACCCCAAACCAAACACAAAAGCTATCCAGTCTTCCAGAATAAATCTGCTGATGCTATCTCCTTCATCGCTTCCGAAAAATATCTGTGGATTAACAGTAGCAACAATATCAGCATTAGAGTGCAATATAACCATTGTTTCATTTTGAGATATTTTTTATAAAAACCGAGGTAACCATAATCAATATCACATTTGGGTTGCGGGACTAGGTCCACAGTACCATCTCTAAACACTTGCCAAGAATTATAGGCGCAATTAGAACCCATTTATTTCTGAATGGGTCAATTTGGGTTCTCTTTTATTCCAAATGGGTCAAATCATTTTAAGATTTCAAAAATGGGTAACCGGTCTAACAGTTGAAACTCGCCTATCTTAATTTTAATGTATACTTGTATACAACCTCCTAAATCGTATCAACTGGGTTAGCCCAACCCTCCTAAATCATTTGTGGTTTTGACGGGGTAACCAACCCGCACGACTGCCCCATCTTGCAACCTCTGTTAGTGAAAATTATATAAATTGACATATTTACAATTACAATGGACTAAAAAATTTGATATGTAGACCACCGATCTCAATCTGTGAATTAATGATTGGTATCTCGAAGCTTATAGGTCTACAAAAAATGTGGACTTGAAGCAAGTCTGAGTATTTTATATTAAAGGGGTAATAGTAAGTGGACTATTATACCCTGTGCATACATGTAACAAAACGAAGAATAACCATATTTAGATCATGGTTATGCAAACGTCAAAATTTTCAATATCGTACCCAGACCAATGATGTTTTAATTTCAACTTAACCATAAACAGGCAGAATAACCACCTACTCATAGTCATAAGTATAAGGGATAATGATATGTAAATGTATCCAACTTGACACCATATACTAAGTTGTATAATAAACTATTAATCTCGCAAAAGAATACATGTAACTTACTAATCTTGACTATTCTGTGTACCCGATCTACGTGGCAAGAATTTTAGCTGAGTTGGCAATACAAGTGGCGTTGACTCCGTTATATTATTAGAAACCTCCGTTATTTGACCCGTTTGACCGTTACTTTCATTATTTTATTACTTTTTCCCGCTTTTATAAACCATTTCATCAACTATTATCACAAACACTTTCCCCAATTATTCCAAACCTTAAAATTTTCAATCAACCTACAATCAATCACGTTAGTTACAAATTGAATGTTTTCTAAGGTATGTTTACATAATATACGTTTAATTTGATTGCGTTATTACAAAGCTTCTGCTTTTTTTTTTTTTTTTTTCCAAACCCTAATTTGCAATTGATTTGTTTACAGAATGGTGATACCTGGACCAAATTGGATTGAATTAGATGTCTGGAATGATGGCATTTTCTTTGAAGATCCTTTAAGGTACGAGAATGGTGTTTCTTTGAATGTGTATATTGCATGGTTGTCACTCAAAGAGCTGACAACATTCTTGAAGGAAAGGACAAATTGTGCACATGTTTTTTGTCTTTACTATAAAATGCCACATAGTGATTTAGACAAGGGTTTAGTAAGATTAGACTGTGATTGGGAATGCAATAGGATGTTTGATCTTTCGAGGTTGTTTGGAAAATTGGAAGTTTACATAGACCACACTAACCTTGATATGTCCAAGTATCTAGCTATTCATGACCCTGGTACACCTACTTCTAAGTATAGAGCAACACCCGAAAAGTGACATTGCAATGAATTTACTGATGAAGAATTGTGGAAATGGGCTGAGCAAGAGGCTGAACATGACATAGGTATTGCTAGTGCTAGTGATAAAGGTAAGGGTAAGGAAAGTAGTGATAAGGGTAAGTCAAGTGTTAGTGATAAGGGTAAGGCAAGTGTTAGTGATTTAGCCGGGGAAACACACCATGAGTCTAGTGATTCTGATGACAGTGACTTTGGAAATAATGGTATGCTTGAAGAGAGTGACAGTGAAGATAGTGATTATTCTAACAAGTCAGTTGACTATTTAAGTGCTTGTGAAGAAGAACTAATTGAGCACAGAACTAGGAGAGCAAGTAGGCGTAAGACCAGAGCTCCACCAATTCCAGATATGGCTGCTAATCCTGGTACTAGTAGTGCTACATGTGGTTCCAGAAGTGAAGTGTTTCTTGAGCATGATGAGTTCATTAATGAATTGCTGAGAAAGATGAATGAGGTGGATTCAGATGGGAACATACAAGATCCATTTTTGGGGGTACAAGCAACTGAAGACAGGTATCCTACTCATGATGACAGCACTCATTGGAGGCTGCAAGTCCCAAAGGTATCCTTGTTGTTTCAGTTTAGTAAACATGTGTATTGCATTATATGAATATGACTGCTAAGCACTTATTTTGTTCACAGGTTGGGCTAAAATTTGAAAGTGCTGCCAAGTTGAAGGAAGGTTGAAGCTTATGCTATTAGCATGTTAGCTCATTGGTTATGAAAGGAGTGCAGCTGATAAGGTTATTGCTCTGTGTGGTCAAAGACCACCAAAGCCGTTAAAAGATCCTGAGAAAGGTAAACAAAGAAAACAATATAGGTTTCCTAGTGAAACAAAAGAGGATGTGCCAAAATGTACCTTTAGGTTATATGCTAGATGGATGACTTCTGAGAAAACTTTTCAAATTATTACATTGAAACCTGAACATAGCTGTGTTAGAAACTTTCAGTTTGGCTCCTTAGTGGACTTTAAATGGATAGGTAAAAGGTTTGGTGAAAAAATAAGGAGAAATCCTGAGATAAAGCTGGTAGACATTGCTGCCTTAGTGTTGAAGAAGTACAAGTGCACTGTCTCTTCTAACCAATGTAGGTATGCTAAGGCATGGGCACTAACAGAGTATGAAAAAACCATTGAAGAACATTATGCCTTGTTAAGATCTTATGGCAAAGAGTTGTTGGATAGTAACCCAGGGTCCACTGTCAAATTAGGAGTTACACAGAATGATGAAGGGTCTACTGTTTTTGATAGATTCTATGTGTGTGTTGGGGGTTTAAAAGAAGGGTTCAAAAGGGGTTGTAGAAGAGTGATTGCTTTAGATCGATGTTTTCTAAAAAGACCTAATCATGGTGAGATACTAACTGCTATAGGTAGAGATGGCAATAACCAAATTTACCCTATTGCTTGGGCTGTGGTAGGTGTTGAGAATAAGGAGAATTGGTGTTGGTTCTTAGACTTGATAGGTCAGGAATGATAGTTACTCCTTCAAAGTGAATGTGGATTTAAGGACATGTTCTTGCAGGATGTGGCAATTATCTAGGCTGCCTTGTGTTCATGGTACAGCTGCTATTTTCAAGTTAAACAAGGTGCCTGATGATTATGTGTAGGATCCTACGAAAAACCGTTGTAATTAATCTCAATGATTAATGATAACCTTGTGTTACCGTTTAATAAAACCCATTTTTACGGGAAAATTTAAACTTTTCTCTTAGTGTTATTATTATCACGATACGTATATATATATATATATATATATATATATATATATATATATATATATATATATATATATATATATATATATATATATATATATATATATATATATATATATATATTCAATATAACACGAACACAATACACAATCCGACCACGACGCCAATGATCCATCATCAACGACAAATGATGATACTCACGACAAAACTTAACATTTCTATTATAATACATTTAACTCTAAACTCATTTTTCTTACAAAATATACTTAACTAATCACACTTAATATCACTTAATTAAAACCAAATCACTAATCCTAATTCTAACCAAACGGATCACCAAGCTCAGCCCAAAACTCGGCCCAACAAAACAAGCCCAACACCTTTTATATTTACCCTTTTCTTTTCTTTCTTTGTTAAACCCGATCGCCAACACCCTCTTAAACACCCTCGTATCTCCAAAATATCGAACGTGAACCATACATGTTTTTATACCGTCGAATGCACTACCCAACTAGCTACCCTCGAGCAAAAACCCAGCCATAGATAATGATCGAATGTGCAGTAACCACAACCCTTTTGTTTGTCCCATTTTCGACTAAACCGAATGGAAATAAAGGCTAGGACGATCCGTTTTGACTCCCGACTTTTGCTACGACCTCGAAACTCTTTTCTTAACATTTTCATACGTGTGTAAAAGGGACATGAGGCCAGGAGAAATTTGTGACACGTCCATATTATTATTTGAGTTCGAAAGATGCAAGAAAACGTGTGGATATACCCACACAAGCCAAAACGTGATATGACTAATCATACCAAATCTTTTCAAATATCTCACAAGATCATGAAACAGATTTTATATGTACTCCCATCACTGTGACTCCCACAGTAACCTTTAATGATTGTAAAAAGTCCACAAGTCAACCAAAGGATGTGCTATCTCCTTCTATATATTTCACACCCACTTGGCAGCTTCCATACCCATTTCACTGTCATAATAACTTTAAAACTACCAAAAAGTCTTTGTCTCTCTTTTGGGATGCAAATCGAGTAGAAGAAGTGAATACGTAAAAGGTATTCGTGCTACAATCTTTCTGTCCCAACTGTGTGCTTCGTTCGAACCTCCACAAAACTCTTCACCACCTTTTCTAGAGGTGTGGTATGTATTCGTGCCCTTCTTTCATATCTATTACACGTAGACATATTTCTCATGCATTGCATGCAAACGTTCGAACGTAATATATTTTCTTGTGCATGTCACGTAAATATTAAGAGGAAGAAACTCATGCATGTACTCATAAAAACGTTTAGAAACCTTATGGAACGACCACAGTCATAATAGCCCACCCTTATATGTTATATTTGAACACATGACATTCGCATCATATACGTTAGAAAATATCAAAATGTGACTAAGTGTTCTATTCGTTAAAAACTGCTTCGAACTACCTACTTCACACCATCATTACTTCATAATTTTACATATAACGTGTGTATATTTTTACACCTTTCGACATTCTACAAGACCTAGAACATCATTCGTCTTTTGAGACCTTACCCATAAGCTCCCCTCGACATCTAAAACGGACCATTCTAAACACTACTTGACCGACTATTTTGAAAACAAGTGGAAATAAACTAAGTGCTTGAAACTGGAAAAATCATCCCGACATAGTCTACCTCATGACCCATTTATTTTGAAATCGTGAATGTAACGCCTATATATTTTTGCTCATCTCGATAGTACACCTATAAAACTACATGTTTTGTATTTTACATTTGCTCTCATAAGCTTAGTTGGGCGCTCGAATAGGCTCAAGTTAAACTACGATCGCTAAATCCTTTCATTTTCAGAAAAATAAAACACGTATTCGACATGGGCCTAATTTAAGCCCAATAAGACTTAGCGACTGGTAAGCCCAGCGGGCCCATAAAATATATTTTTAGATTCATAAAAACAGCCCAAATCCAGGCCCAAAATATTTTACAGGTCCTAGCCTCTAGATCTCTTAACGAGCAACAAGTTATTTCGCTATTCGACCCATTAGACCAAAAATAAGTCCTTTTCTGAAATAAGCACTTGAAATAAGTTGTAATAAACTTAATTAGACAATAGAAATTTTTAAAACATTTTTCCCGTAACTTTCGTGTAAAAAGGACTAGATTTGTAACTCGTTTCCACATTGAGGGACTAAAACTGCCAAACTATGAAACTAATGGACTAAAGCTGTGAAAACAGTATGTAAAGGACTTAAAGTGACCAATAGTCAAACCACGAGTCTTATATGCACATAAGGACAAGTTTTGGACTATATTTGAACTTTGGACTTAACGAAGGACTAACGACGTAACGCAAACTCCGTTAGGGTAAAATGTGTAAAATCTGGAAATGGTCAAGGAACTACTATTTTTATTTTGCATTCTTACATTATTTCTTATTTTCATCATATCATTCACCACATGCATATTTTTATAGTTTATATTCGTAACATTTAACTTTCGTTAATCATTATAGCAAAAATCGTATGAATTAGCATTCACTTTCATTTAGTTAATTAAAGAGTAGTATTTCGGAAAGTATGACATAAAACTCATAATCATCATGCATCACTATACTTATTTTTGAACTACAACCATATTAAGTATAATCCATACTCACTTGACGACCAAAACGTTAACCATTACGGTTATCCATTATTCACGATTCATTTCACATCCATCACTCATATATAGTTAGAAACTCAGACATTTACATTTATCAGGTTCTGTACTAAGGTCAATATCTTGATCAACTCTGAAATTCCTTTCACCATCACTAGTAACGCTTAAGGTGAGTCATGGCCTCACTTTTTACTGATTTAACTATTTTAAACTCCGTGAGGGGGATACATGCTATAAACAGATCACAAGTATTTTTCTTTGTATGCTTACCTGACTTGATATATGCCTAAGTTACCTTATTGCCATAAGACCCTCTATCATGAGCCATTAATCACTGCGGTGAACGCGAATATAATAAATAGATCTATTGGAGGTTGACGACCTGTCCCACTAATACTTTGACGGAATGCTTTTTGCTAGTCGTATTAGTCGCGATGTATTATATTTGAGAAAAATAGGAATTGGCAAATCACCTATTACTCGAGGGCACATAACCATCAGTACCCCTGATGTGACTCCTCCGTTTTACGGTACTTTGTTAACGTTTGCGTGTCATGAGACTTAGGGCAATATATGAACTGCGATATCAACTTTTAAACTGATTGTATCTCCAATACAATCCTACTTGTGCATCGAACTGATATTTAAACTATAAACTCCATGATTTCACTCAACATTATGTTGACTTTTAAGCATGTATCTCAGGAAATTAGCGGAGCGGATCAAGGCATGGAGCGGGCACAAACCTATCTTAAATAAGGGTGTAAAATAAAGTTTGTAATTCAGTTAAAATAATGTTTCCTCGGAGAAACTGTTTGCACTCTGATATAAAACTTTGTAACTGAATTTCTACTATGGACCTATGTTATTTATAAATGCCTTTCTTGGGCTACTTTCTATAATTTTGACTTCGATCCTCTCGGTAATACCCCAATTAGACTTCCGCTGCTATAAAGAAAATTTGGGGGTGTTACAGATTGGCATCAGAGCCTATAGTTATAGAGAATCAAATGTTTTCAAACATTAAAACTATAACTACACTTCAAATGAACAAATTTTACACCATGTCATTTTACGCCCTCCGTGCCTGATTGCTACCGCGCTTAGTACATTATTAACCAGGATTGTTTTACACAAGACTTTACATGTTTGTTATTTACTTTACACAACTGGATCATTTCATGCTTACATTACACCACTTAATGTTAGTAATTACTTACTCCTACTATATATGGGTTATTACAGTATCATGTCATTCGTTACGCATTTTAGTGTATCATCGGATTCAGATTCCGAAGGATCATTAGCATCAGTTACATCACCCGTACTTCCTGGTGTCTTATCACCCGTGGCCTTACCCGAAAGGACAGAGCCCTTTGAGGAGGGTGTAGCTGCCGCCGTACCTCTATTCGAGAACCCTCATGTGCCAGCTTTGCCAGCACCTATGTTACCACTACACTTTGTCTATGATACCTATTCCCCTTTCTATATACCACCCCCTGATGACTTGTACTTTGAGAGTCAGCAATGGCTCCCTGCAGATGATACACCATTAGAGTTCCATCAGACTGCACCATCCCTACTTGTAAGATCTAACCTTATTGATTGTGTGGATCTATTCGGGTGGTCTTGGATCTTGAAAGATCAAGAAACCCATGTTTGAGTTAGATGCAAGAACTAGAGAGAGAGAGAGAGAGTTGAAAGGGAAAACTTGATCTATTAGATTGTAGGTGAAATGTAACAAGAGTTCCAACCCTTCCCAAGTGTGGGAAGGGGTATTTATACTTACTAATATTATGCCCCTAGTGGGCTGTGGAGTGAGCTGACAGTGGGGAAAGCCCCGACCCACTCCACAAATATAACTACGACTAATACTATTAATACTAATATGAATATTACTAAGCTAATATAAATAAGCCTACGAGCTATGTGAATGCTAAATAGATGCTCGGGGTGACCGAGCCTTCATCTGAATATTTATATTCCTAACAATCTCCCCCTAAGGGAGGTCACCCCGGAAATAATAATTTGACTTCTAGCATTCCGTCTTCAGAACTTGTCTTTATAGCTCGTAGTCATTGATTCTTCAACGTCTTTGATCATTGTGCTTTCAGCAGTGAACTTTTGATGAATTTTCCTTTGTCTTGGATGACTCTGAGTATTCTTCGAAAATATCATCCAACATGTATCTTCAAGCCATCTTTCAGTAGTATGTTTCCATGCGATGTGTAAATCTTTGAGCCGACATGCTCACACTATTTGGTGTCATGATCTTTAGCATCAGAGTTTGCAGAAGCCGTGTTGAAGGTCTTTTTGGTTGATCATGACTTTGTTGAGTTACAATGATGATGTAGTGTGAGCATGTGGTAGAGAATTGGCAACTTGTCTGCAACCAGCTACACCAGCAACCAGCTACAGCATTCCACAGCTACAATCGCCAGAAGTTCCTGCATACGACAGTTAGCAACAAATCGACCGGTACTTACAGGTTTGGACTTCGAAATCGTCAACAGCATAGTGTGAAGACTTTCTCTAATCCTTACCAAGACCGTTCCTAATCGAAAACCCACATAGGGCTTTTTAAGATCGTACCGTAGTATATCAACGATTAGGTGAGTCGCTGGAGATCACTCCACGACTGTAGACCGTTTGAAACCGCCGCGATCACTAAGCGTAATCCACAGGGAATTACCAAAGTGACCTGCTTTCAGGGCTGTTTGATGTTGAACCTGGCAGGAATTTCCATTCAATCATTGAGAATTACATTTGTAAATTCTCTCATAAATGTTCTGGCAGATTGCTAAGATCTGCGTAGGACTCATGAGTTTACAACTGGTGTCCTTGATGTTGAACAACCAGTGTAGAAATAATTTGTGTCCCTATGAGATCTTATTATGCATCTCGTGGCTCTAGACTCAATAGTGCGTTTTGATTTAGTGAGCGGAGGCAGGAGAGGACTGCCACCTTTTCAATATCATCTAACTCGGAGTGAGAGAGACGATAGAAATGTATTGAACTCCGTGACAATTGAAACAAGAGTCCTTTGAGGGACCTTGAGTGGCTAAGGAGGGTTGTGCAGCGTATCACTGGGTCCATGATACTTTGTCTTCAATGCCAGCAATCAACTAAGTGATTCTGACAGCATATGTATTGACCCAGTTTCTGCCTAAGTTGTAAGGAGGGCTTCTTTCTTTTCACCCTTTATCTTTACAATTATTTTTCATTCTTCAACCCCTTCATTACTTACCGAGACTTCATTACTAGAACCTTGTTGGGTTTGTTCCAGTACTAGCTCCATCTCAGTCGGCACTCTTCCCTTATCCACTTTTCTCCTTTTTAATCATACCTAAGGACTTCTACACTAACTAGTGGAATGTCCCTGGGTAGATCCCTCCGGCTCTGGCGGGATCGTGGGAACTTGAGCCTAACCTAACCATCCTTATAACTCCATACATTCATTAAAATGGTCGGTCTTTGGTGTACTTCCATGATTGCCATAAACCAAATCTTTGAAAAATCTCTCAAAGTGTTCATTATTCTGAAAACACATTTTTGCTAACACTTGAGAGTTTTATATTTTTCAAATGCTCCCCCTCAACATGTGCTCAAATGATTGTTTTATAAATTTGCACATGTCAGGTGAAGCTCGCACTTTTGAATTGATTGATTTTCCAAGAACATGATCATCGCGAGACACGCTTACATCACTAGTAAACTAGCTTGAAATTATTACCCGTCCAGATCACATTCAAGGAAAATCGCTCGAAATTGGTACATTCTACTCAGACACGTCCTTTGCGAGACACGCTTACATCACCAGATAAACTGGCTTGAAATTATTACCCGGCCAAGACGTATCCTTTCGATTGTTGACAGATCAAGTTTCGTCAATTCATTTGTCAAATTTGAGTCACAATCTCATGCGATGCCAAATCCTTTGCTCCCCCTCAATAAGTGCATTGGTATACAAAAGAGTTTAGCACTTACTGGAGAGCTTACTTTCACATCCAAAACATTTTGCTCCCCCTCAATATGTGCATTGATATATAAAATGGTTTAACACATACGGGAGAGCTTACGTATATGTTCAAATCATCACATTTTATCAGATTTCATATTTAAATCACATTCTCTCCCCCGATCAAAAATTTCAAACCATTTGAGATTTGTGATCCCAATTGATTTAAATAAGTTAGAAAAAATGTGGGAGAAAATGTGTCCGATTTAATGTTTTCTGATAATGGAACATACTATGCTCCCCCTTAATCTAAGAGGGAGATTCACCGCTTTTTATGCACAAGATAACTTTTATGACACAAATGATATTGACCTTTTTGCGCAGACAATGTAATCATCCGCTTTTCTGAGTGAGTCAGTGGTCAACATCAATCATCCATCCACCAACAAATCTTTCGCTAATGTAGTTGATCCCCACTTGGCGAGACCAAAATAGATGAATGGTGGTGGTGGTGGTGAAAGTGTTGTTGTTGTTGTTGCCGACATTGTTGTTGCGGTGAATTCCGAGCCAATCAATAGAGTTTGAACGTCTGATCAAATGGTTAGAATGGGAACTGGCACATTCATTTTGGCTATGGAATCTGCATAGGAATATCAACACAGATATACATACATACAGATACACTATTCCTTAACAGCTACCCTTCAGCAGCTTGCCACATTATAATACCAAATTCATTTAATCAAACCACAGTCAGGAAATACGTCAAACTACTATCTAGCATGAAGAACAATCAGCAATCATGAACATGGCAATTCACTCATATTTCATCATTCAATTCAGGATCTTAGGAACAATATTCTAACACGATAGATATATACCTAGGGATATCCTGAGAACATATGCACTATTTCAACAACAATTATGCAGCAATCGACTAACAGAAGTCAGACAACATTTGAAACTCATTCATTCAGATCATACAAATGTCAGTGGAGTATTCAAGAACATCAAACACAATGGGTTTTCTAACTTCTTTTAGATTTTGAGTTTTAAAGTATTTGGGGATTAAACGAGGATTCCAAAGAAACACAAATGAACCTTCTAGATATATAAAGCTAGGAAACTATAAGCACATTGCACATAATGTCCTAAACTTTCTAGCAATTAACACATTTGGCCATTTGATATAAATTTTAGCAATCTCCTCTTCAACTAATACCCCATTAACTACAAAACCTTTTCAAAGAGTTATGAATTAATCAAGAAACCCGTTTGATGATATAAAATTTGAATTCACTCTCCCCCTCAATCAATGACTCGTATTCTAGTTAGAGATTTGTAGTCGTTGATTGAGTGACAAATTTTATGCATAATCCAAGTATAAACAAATTTCATACAACACATATTCACCAAGTGTCTCACAAATAATTTTCAGAAGAATCGTAGAATGAAAACTATTTGTATACAAAGAAGACTTCTCTTCTTAATCAAGAAATGATGCACTGAAACGTACATCAGATCGAAGAAACATGGATATAAAGTAATCCATGCCCAGGTGAACATCACCCAGTTGGAGGAACAACCGTCTTTTTGGCGACGTGCTTTCCCCATTTTGAAGCGCGGGTTGCTATCTAAGGTAATAGCAAGCCATTTAGACATGTTTTAACCATCCATTTTAACTTCTGCTCGAGCTTCATTTAAAGACCCGTGCCATTATTGAATGACATTTCTAAGTCCGTAAATGTTATCGATAAACAGAAGACATGCCTAGGTGAAACTATTTTTGGTATTTTCTAATTTTTTAATTTTTATGGTTTTTCTGGTTTTACGATTCTCTATTTACAATTAGCAAGATTTCTATATATCTATTTACAAAAATGGTATAAGATATGAAAAAGAATGTAAGAAGCAAAATATATACAAGGATACGAACCAGAAACCATTACTCCTCAGCATTCTGAATCTTCTCCGCATTCATCACTTGACTTGCTGAAGAGCAATGTGAGCACTTTTAATCAGGGATTGATTCTGGCTTTTCACTCTCCCCGAATTAGTGCTCTCCCCCAATCTGACAACCTTTCCTGATGAACACCCATAATAGGAAGGAGAAGAAGACTTTGGATGAACACCCATAATAAGAAGAAGTCTTTTGGTAACCAAATGCATGCCGTCATTAGTCTTCTAACACTCCCGTCCTTGAGTAAAGCCGTCAAAAACCTTAGGCCTCTTTTCGTAAGTTTAAGTTGAGCCTCAACTGAAATCTAGCTTAACCCCACAACTCATCAAACAAGAACTGTCATGAGGTTAAGCTAAACCACAAATTTAAGCCCAGTAACAACTTGATTTCAGCTTAACCTCACAACTCATCAAACAAGAACTGTCATGAGATTAGGTTAAAATCAAGTTGGACCTAACCTTAAACTACAGAACAACTTGAACCTAACTTAACTCCACAACTCATCAAACAAGAACTGTCATGGGATTAAGTTAAATATCAAGTTGTAAGAAAAGAACTCAACATTTTTGAATGTAGAGAAGACTGTAGACTCGACCTTCTTCAAGATTGCCCAATGTGGAGGAACAGAATACCAATCATCTTCATCTCACCAAATGCCTTCCAGTAACCTTACATATAACCCATCAGCCTGCAGCATACACATGAGATGATAACACCCAACAGAGAATGTAGAGTAGACTGACGACTCGACCTTCTTCAGTCTTGAGTATAACACCAAAGTAACAAGTTGAACCACTGATCATCTATAGTATGTATCCATCCTTGGATATTAAGCCCTGATCACGTGAACCTGTTGTGCATCCTTGATGTACACATTCTCTCTCCCCTGATGGTTACGATTAATCAGCCCATGACGTAAAAGCGAAACGATAATACCAAGGTAACAAGTTGAACCACTGATCATCTCTGCGGTTATCAACACCGGAATAACTTCAACTCAGAAGCAGTATAAAGCCCGATCACATGAACCTGTTGTGCATCCTTAGTGTACACATTTCTCTCCCCTGATGGTTACGATTAATAGGAATCATCATCACGATGTGTACATGTAGCCTGATGACGTATACATGAAGCATTGACTAGAAACCCTTTGTTGCTGATTGAACCAGCCCGTGAGACGACGTCGATTAGCATTCCATGACCATGTTCTTCAACACCTTGATAGCCGGAAGAAGTAGTGTTGGAGAACCATGGTTAGCACGACTCCTGAACTGCCGTATTCAGGAGTCGTATGACCATTTCTCAATCATCAACCAACATGTAGATTAATATTCACCCTTTCCCCCCCCCCTCAAAAATTGCATATGCCTGCCAACTGCAATTTTTGATGATTGAACTAGTGAATATGAATACCATCAACGGTAAGAAGCTCCACTTGACGGTTCTTGAAGACTGACATGTTGTTTATTCACCCTTTCCCCCCCCCCCCCCTCAAAAATTGCATATGCTTGTCAACTGCAATTTTTGGTTGAATAAGAATATACTCCAATGTGCGCCGATCCACTTGAAGACTGAATAAGCATGGAAAGAGTATGAAACTTGTTGATGAGAATGGCCATAACTAAGAAGATTCCTCTTCTTTTGAAGATAAAGTGCACTCAAGCGTACACTTTTCTTTTCTTTGAAGAACGAGGCCTGCACTGAAGTGTACAGACGTCATAATGATGAAGAGCGAGGCCTGCACTGATGTGTATAGACGTCATTACTCTCTCTTTACTTCTTCTCTCATCTAACTCGTTACCAACCCCATTATCATTTTGTCGGCTTGACGTCGTGACCACTGATGGAGAAATACCTAATATGATGAACTTGAGACTGAAGTAACATAACCCGAACTTGTGACTTAACCTTGTACTAATGCGAGACAAAGAGCGGTGCAGAGATTTCGTCCAACATCGAATCCCTAAGTACTCTATACTCTTCAACCAACCAACCATCAAGTATAAGACGTACATCACCTCTTGGATATCCACAACTTCGTGTGACACTGAGCACTACAACGTGACTCCTTAAAGTGATAGTTATTTTGTAATAGGGAGAAAGAAAAAATAACTAGATATCCAAGTCCTCGTCATTGTATTGAAGGCTCGAACAAGAATCTCGAAGAATCTTCATCCAACCTCCCCGATATCTTCAGATACTAAGTGCACGCACTCATGAAATTTCACTTCAACCTCAAATAAATAATACTGAACAAACGCCGTAGTCACATCTTGTCGATTAAATGCCCCGATCTAGCCATTTGTGATGTAATAGCTGAACTTTGATAATGGTTTTAACCCGATCATGGTCAAGAGCGCTAAGCCCATCATCACGGGATTTTACAAATCTATGGTTTAAACCGAGAAATAAGTTCTTTCGCGGGATTTTACAAAACCAAGAAGAAACCGTGAGACAGTAACAGATTGAATGTGGCATGTCTGATTTGGTTTTGGTGAACATTTGTTTGGGTTAAGAATATCTTGTGAGAATTACAGATCACATCACAACTTTTAAACCTTTGTCCAACTGACCAACCTCGTACACAAACATCTATTTGTGACCACATGATGAAGGAAACCCGATATACCAATATTGAAAAACTGAAGTAGAAGTCCCCAAATTGGTTACTTAAGCTTGCACTAATGTTGGAAGAACGGTGTAGAGAATTAATGCTCCAAACAAATCTCTAAGTGCTCAATACCCAACCAACGTATGAGACATTAACACCTCTTGCGATTATCGACAACGTCATTGACGTGTGACACTGAGTACTCCCATGACTCTTAAGTGATAGTTACCCCGACTGCTGGTAACTAGATAACCCAAGTCTTCAACTTAAATTTTAAGCACGAGCAAGTTATCATTGAAGGTCATGCATTCAACCAACCCCGATTTCAAGATAATATAAGTAGACGCCTTCGTGAAATTCAACTTCAATCTCAAATAAAGAATACCAAATTAACTTCGAGATCATTTTGTGCGGTTGAATAGTCAAAGGGAGAAGAAATATGCGCTAATTCTTAGCAGTGCCCATGATTCATAGTCAGTCCTATCAAACAAGGCTGTCTGACCCCGCTACTTGGATGTTATCAGGTGCAGTGCATGGAATAGTTGTCGTACTGTGTACAGGATTTTACAGTTCTTGAGATTTAACCGAGAAATAAATTCAAGAACAAACTGCACAACAGTAAGTATCAAGCTGCTGAAATCTTAGGCAAATTGCTAAGACCCAAACCACTGAAAGCTAAACCACTGAAACTGGAACCACCATTCAAATCGCCGGAGACTGAACCACTGAATCCTGAATCACTTACGATCTGACCCGCTGAAACCGGAACTGCTAAGATTCAAACCGCTGGAGACTGAACCGATACGATCTGACCCGCTGTAACCGGAACCGCTAAAATTCACATCGCTTGAGACGGAACCGCTAGGAAACTCGCACTAATTCTCCCCCTCAAAAAGGGCATGAAATGACCTTTTTGCCAAAGCTGAGAGTCCGTGATGTTAGTGAATTTGACAGGCACAATACATGGAAAGAGACAGATAAAACTACTGCAACGAAAATGGTGATTAAGACTCTCTTGTAGTAACCCCTCATTTGTGTGTACCGGGTTAAAACACATCTCTGAACAAACCACCTCCCGTCTTTAAGTCTGACCACCTCTTGAGAAGATCTTGTACTACAATCCCATTAGAAGCTTGAGAAACAACAATCACTTGATGAAGCTTGATAAAGGACAAGTTCGCGACTTATACTTGCACTTAATTTGTGATGTAGAACCTATATTGAGCACAACAACGTAACTCCTTTAAATATAGGTAGTGATATATACCCAACCTTCCATCCTTTATTGTATATATCCACTTCTTGAACATCCAAGTCTAATCACCCTAAATATGCTCGAGCAAGGGTCATCAAACATCGTGCATCCATCCACCCCGAGATGTTTGTGACACTAAGTACACCAACCCGTGAATTAACAAACCAATCAAGTTACCATAACTTCCCAATTCCTGCCGATCTTGAAGCACAAACATATCCCCGAAAAAATAGTCAAACCCCGTAAGTTTTATTATGTCAAAATCCATGTCCATCCTACTTGTTCAAAATTAATTTCACGGGATTTTACAACTCTTGTGATTTAAACCGAGAAATCGAATCTTTCGCGGGATTTTCTAAAATCACCAAGAGAAACCGTGAAATCAACAAGAACATCTAAGAGTGAGTTGCACTACTAATCTTCACAATTCAAGTCAAAGAAGTCAAATCTCAACTTGATCACATCGCAACAAGTCAAATCGCAGTTTGTCTAATCGCAACAAGTCAAATCGCAATCAACCAAATTGCAATAAGTCAAATCGCAAGTGTCAACTCGCAACGTCAAACCGCAACTGGTCAAATCGCAATCAGTCAAATCGCAACAAGTCAAATAGCAACTTTTCAACTCGCAATTATTCAAGTTGCAATTAGACAACTATAACTCAAATTGCAAAGATCAACTCGTAGGCTCACTCAAATAGGACAATGCTGCCAAGTCTACAACTCTGAAATCATGTCGACATTCATATACCCCAATACTAGCCGAGACGTGTGTATCCCTGTGAACTTTTATACGACCAAAGTACCACTCCATAGCACCACTCTTTTTCACCAAATAATTTACCAAAAATTAGCACAATGCATTTTAAGAGTACATTGGTAAATATATTCAGTTCAGCCCAATTTAATATTAGACAAGTGTTTCGGACCAAAACAAACTTATAATCCCGTGTGATATTGAAGATAGGTCCATTTTAGTCCAATGTTCCAAGCCTTTAATTAGAGTACCACAAGAGTCAAGGCCCAATCAAGTGGCCGATCCAATAAAGATAACATCCTCATTCTCGGCCCAGTGAGAGTTCAACATCAAGCCCATACCAATTTAACCTTAGTCAATTGTGTATAAAACACACCTTAATCCTAAATTAGTCAAACCCTAATCTCATAGTTACATCCGCCTCTTTCTCCTTCCTTTAGCTCAGCCACCAACAACACTAACCTTATCTCATTCAAACAAATAATTCTAAACTCAGTAATCATCAAATAATTCCCATCACATCACATTAATCTCACAAACACCACTCGGTTTTAATCACGAATCACTTGAAGCAAGAAGATAACCCAAGAACTGAAAAAAAAAATGAGCGCCGGTGTCAAGATTTGGATTCGACAGCAAGATCTTAGGGGAAGTCTCGAGTAGGTTACTTCTGTTTTCTTGTAATTTGTTGTTAAACGAGCTCAAGAAAAATGACTATAACATCATTGTTATAAATCTTTTCTTTTTATGGTTTGTATATTAAATGAAGCTAGGCTTCAACAAGATCGATGAAGAGATAGGTTCAATGAAACAAATCTTTTGAAAGATTGAGAGTGAACTGATCTGAGATCTGGTAATTATCTTGATGAGTCGAGTCTTGTCTGTGATTTGAGGTTGTTTTGTGATGGAATTAAGGGTAAGGAGTTAGGATAGAGTTGGATTATGTATTGCAATTGTGGTGTATTACTGGTCATTCATTTCGTTAATGGCTGATGATGTTTTAGAGGCGGAGGTCAATGAGTATGGTTAATTTTGGTTTAGTGGTCTACTGGTCTTCTATCTTCATCTTAATCATCTGTTTGTTGTAATTGTTGACTGATGATGTGTAAGCTGAAGTCGTTTGATAGGTATTTGGTTGTAGTCATCGTGGTCAAATAGTCTCATCTTCATCTTAATGCTTAATCTCTTGAGACATAGACAAATCGCTACTTTCTTAGAAATTTTGGCAGCATGACGTTTCAATTTGTTTGATAATATGTTATGAGTAGACAAAAGGCTACATTCATGAGGACACAAATCGCCACATTAGACAAATCACCATTTAGACAAATTGCCATTTAGACAAATCGCCACATAGACAAATCGCCACACAGACAAATTGCCATATAGACAAATCGCCAGTCTATCACTATCACGATAGTTCAACTGTCCCTTTCTCAGATTTGGCTTCTTTCCCATTATAGGATACCAAACAAACTGCAGCATAAAGTACCCACAAAACCGCACCAAGAAACACACAAATCGCCACTATGAACATCCTTTTCTTATAACAAACTTTTTATCAAATCTCTACCAAGAACAACATGTGCAAACAAGAATATTGCAAACCGTTGTTCCGTTTTAGTTAACTGCTTCAAACGGATGTCAAGAACTCAAGTCGCAAACAAGAATATTGCAAACCGTAAAGCACAACAAAGGTAGCACCACAAAAGTTAAACCATAAACTACAAGAATACTGGACAAACAAGAAATAAAACCAAAGAGCTCAGCAAAGGTAGCACCACAAAAGTTAAACCAATAATGGGCTCAAACTTAAACAAAATAACCCAAATCCATACACACTGTTGGCAACATCTTTAGTAAACAATTAAATCCCAAATGATTCTCATACCACGACAACACAAAAAGACAACAGAGTTTGAACTTTTAGCTAAGATGTTACTTGTTAAAGATAAAGCCCAGATGCACCACGTATGTTGTTGTTAAAGCCCAAAGACACAAATTAACATATGAACCCAAGTGGTATACGAACCACAAAAATAGGAATCACCAGTCAAAGATATTCGAACAAATAGAATACAAAAAAATTTGAAACTGTGTTCGAACCACACAAATAAAATAGAGACCACAAATCTAGGCACACACAATCAATCGAACCTAACCTGGCTCTTGATACCAATTGTAAGATCTAACCTTATTGATTGTGTGGATCTATTCGGGTGGTCTTGGATCTTGAAAGATCAAGAAACCCATGTTTGAGTTAGATGCAAGAACTAGAGAGAGAGAGAGAGAGAGAGAGAGAGAGTTGAAAGGGAAAACTTGATCTATTAGATTGTAGGTGAAATGTAACAAGAGTTCCAACCCTTCCCAAGTGTGGGAAGGGGTATTTATACTTACTAATATTATGCCCCTAGTGGGCTGTGGAGTGAGCTGACAGTGGGGAAAGCCCCGACCCACTCCACAAATATAACTACGACTAATACTATTAATACTAATATGAATGTTACTAAGCTAATATAAATAAGCCTACGAGCTATGTGAATGCTAAATAGATGCTCGGGGTGACCGAGCCTTCATCTGAATATTTATATTCCTAACACTACTCCCCGACCATCTACTTGATACACGTACTCAGACATACCCACTACCTCCTCGTCAGCAGGACCCTATTCCTGTGGAGGATATCCCTTCATCGAGCCGACCCCGCATCTCAGACCAGATACACCCATCCTCACCATCACTGCCTTATCCTCCTGGTTTCACACCCCCAGCTCAGATCTTTGATGCTAGGGAAGGATTCAGACCAGTAGTCACTCATACTCTCATACCATCCACAGTGGTGACACGATTGGAGAGTCACGGAGAGCAGATTGACTCGCTCCTTTGGATGATTGACCATGTACCATTGGATCACCCGGGGACTATCAGTGATACCTTGCATAGGTTAGCTTCTAGTAGAGCAGTTGTACAGCAGTGTTTGACGCAGATGCGATCAGATATCACAGATACCCGCTCCTATGCGATATCCCTGAGGAGAGAGGGACATGACCTAGCTTGGACGGCTCATCTGGCACAGCGCCGGGCCAACACATTGGAGAGCATGATAGGAGATATACAGGTTGAACATCAGGCGGAGATACAGAGACTCAGAGACCAGATCTCAGAGCTTACGAGATGTACAGCCGGACCTAGCCACTAGATGTAGTTAGCAGTTGTATAGTGAGAGGCATCTTAGCCTGCCGCATGTGGCAATTAATAAAGATTCTTGTATCGTTTTGTTGTATAACTCAACTGATCAAGTTATTAATGTTATAATGTTGGTAGTGATGTACTATATATCTGTTAATTCATGTATTATGGTTGTTCGTATGTATTGTAATTGTATCCAGACATGTCGTGATGTTGCTTGTTACTATTATGTTTCTCTAATCGTGTAAATACTGTGAAAACTCAACCACATAAAGAATAAAAATTCAAATTAAAATTGGTGAATGTACAGAAAGTTGCTAAACTTCAGCTTTTGTGATTAAATTGTTTGTTCCTTAACAATCTCGTATCCATGATTTGATTATTTGCTTACAATAACGTCCAAGAATGTCGTAATATTGTAAAAACTCATGGATTTATTCCTCAGTTACTCTACGCAAATTCTAAAATCTATGTTTCTGTGGCATTGGTAGAAAATGATGTATTCCAGACGCGGAACTACCAACCATACCACGACTCTAACACCGGAAGATGTTCAGAAAATGATTGATGCTGGCATCGCCGCAGCACGCGATGTCGATGCTGCAACCCGCTCGAGCAATAGCATAGGAGTAACGACTGAAGGTGAGGCATCTACACAGCGTAAATGCACTTACAAGGAATTCATAAGTTGCCAGCCAACCATCTTTAAGAGTATAGAAGGAGTGACTGAACTGGCACAGTGGTTTGAATGCATTGAAACTGTATTCATGAGAAGCAACTGCGCGGAATACAACAAAGTCACCTTTGCTACCGGAGTCTTAAGAGGAGAAGCTCTATCTTGGTGGAATGCTATTGTTAAAACCATGGGTGCTGAAGCCGCATTTCAAATCACCTGGACTAAACTAAAGGATAAAATGTTGAAGCAGTACTGTCCTAGGACGGAAGTCAGGAAGCTAGAGGAGGAATTTCACCAATTAATGGTGAAAAATAATGACCTGAGGACATACAACCGGAAATTCCAAGAATTATCCCTTTTGTGCCCATCTATGGTACTGGATTTGGAAAAGACGCTAGAACGTTATGTAGAAGGCCTACCCCAAAGTATTGAGGGGGACGTCATCGCATCCGAACCAAGGACACTCGAAGCCGCAATCACGCTTGCTCAACGATTGCTGGACCGAGTGGTTAAACAAAACTCAACCTCCACAACCAGCGGACACAAGAGAGGTTATGATAACCGTGGAAACAACAACCATAGCAACAGTAACAGGAACAACAACAGCCACTACAACAACAACAGGAGCTACCACAACAATGACCGGAACAACCGCAACAAGGATCACCAACAGAGCCGCAATGACCGCCATCACCAGCAAAACCGCCGTCAAGAAACCACCAGGGCTTATGTGGCTGCACCTACTGAAGGAAAGATTTATGCTGGGATAAAACCCCAGTGTAGCAGATGTGGAATACATCATAATGGACCCTGTACCGCAATATGCGGCAACTGCCGAAGGGTAGGTCATGTGACCAAGGACTGCAGGGCCACAGGGGCAAATGCGCAACCAGTAGCTGTGAAGTGCCACGGTTGTGGTGAATGGGACATTACAAGAGTCATTGCCCAAAGAACACCAACAATGTTGCCCGCGGAAGAGCCTACATACTTGGGGATGGAAACGCGCCGCAGAATCCCAATGTCACTACGGGTACTTTCTTACTGAATCAACATAGTGCTAAGATATTATTTGATTCTGGAGCTGATAGGAGCTTTGTGTCTACTTCGTTTGCTTTATTGCTTACTATTGCTCCCGTAGAATTAGATACCTCGTACGAAATCGAAATAGCTGACGGAAAGTTGCTAAGCACTAATACCTTACTTGAAAACTGTACCTTAACCCTCCAAGACAAAACTTTCCCAATTGACCTCATGCCCATCCGACTTGGAAGCTTTGACGCAATTGTGGGCATGGATTGGTTATCCAAACACCGTGCCAGGATCATTTGCGACGAAAAAGTCATCCACATCCCCCTCGACAATGAAACCCTCATTTTTCGTTGCGATCATTACAAAACCCCACTCAACGTCATCTCGTACATCAAGACGCTAAAACACATAAACAAGGGATGTCACGCATTCCTGGTTCAAGTAACGGAAGGTGAACCAAAAGAAAAGAAGAAACAACTGGAAGAAGTGCCTATTGTAAAGGAATTTGCAGAAGTATTCCCTGAAGACTTGCCTGGTGTCCCGCCATTTCGACAAGTGGAGTTTCGAATCGAACTAGTGCCTGGAGCAGCACCCGTTGCAAAAGCACCTTATCGATTAGCCCCTTCCGAAATGAAGGTGAAAGACTAGAAATACCGAACCTTAAACAACAAACTAAAACTATATTAATACTACTCTTAACAATAACGTGACACTCTAATGATAAAGAAGAATAGTAAAGATGAAAAGAGAAGATGATGCGTGTAAATAAAACTCTAGTCGAATGCTTATATTGCCATAATAGAACTTAGAGAAAATTACAAAACACACACACACTCTCACACCTTTACAAGACTTAGAGGCACACCAAAATGGGTGTGAGAGTGTGGTATTTATAGTGGAAATGAGGCCTTGGTTGGGCTTTGTGATGGACTTGGGCTTTTGTTGCATTTCTTTAACATTATTTAACTAAGTCCAACACAAGCCCTTACAATACATAACTATACCACACGACACACTTAGTAAAACAACTACAAATGACCATCACTTTCTAAAAAATATAAAAGCTAACAATCTCCCCCTAAGGGATGGTCATTTCAATGATGCACTGGTGATAGGTCTTTTTGTCTTCAATGTCTTTATCTTTGTGTGTCGTTGTAGAATTATCTTCAATCAATGTTCCTTCATGCACAGTGATCTTCAAAGTAATCGTCCTTTGGTGGATGTTCTTGCCTTGATCAAAATCTTCTCGTGATGATGCGTCGTGTCCTCCAATCATACTCATACCTCTTCTCCTTATGCTAACAATCTCCTCATAATCTTTCATCATATGACATATGAGCTTGTCCTTGACATCTTGATTAGCCTCATGACTTTGTTGTTACACTTGGTCATTAACTTGATCTCCTTGTCTTGAACTTTTAACACTTGAGCTTTGATGAGGAATGTTCTTCATAAGTATGAGTATGATGAGGTGAAGATGATTGATGAATGGGATGATGGTTAATGGATGTTTAGGGTAGCTGCATAAAACTGTTAGTAATAATCATCCGACGCTTATGGGTTAGGACTTCGAGATCGTCAACAGCATAGTGTGAAGACTTTCTCTAATCTCCCCCAGGCCGTTCTGAACCGGATACCCCCGAGAGGGCTTACACGGACACACCGAAGTGCACCCACGATTCAGTGAGTCGCTAGAGATCACCCTACGACTATAGACCGTTTAAAGCACGTAACCATCATGATAAAACTTGGCAAGATCCTTGGATCTCATTAAGACTCTTGTACACCTTGTGTCCTTTTTGGTGAACACAAGGGTATTCATATGGAAGTGTTCCTAATGAGATATTTTGATGAATCTCATGGCTCTAGACTCTATAATGTGCGTTTTGGTTTTTAGTCATTGGAGGCATGGAGCAGAGTGCCACCTTTTCAATATCAACACATCTCGGAATGAGAGGCCGATAGATTATGTAGTGTTCTCCGTGAGAAATGAAACAAATATCTTTTAAGAGATATCTGAGTGGCTAGGAGGGGTGGTGCAGCGAGTCACTGGGTCCATGACGTCTTGTCTTCAATATCAGTATTACCTTAGTGAATACCGATAGCAGATATATTGACCCGGTTTCTGCCCTAAGTTTTCATGGAGGGCTATTTCTTTTCACCCTTTCATTCAACTTTTCTTTTTAATTCTTCAACCCCTTCTTTCCCTTTCTCATTTACTCCTTTTTTCAATCTTACCTAAGGACTTCTAATTCTAATCTATTGGAATTGTCCTTGGGAAGATCCCTCCGGCTCTGGCGGATCATAGGACGGTTTTTCCTAACATTAGTCACCTTATAACACCATGAATATCCTAGATTTGCCATAAAACATTTTGAAAATCTCTCAAAGTGTTTATGAATAAACACATTTAGTTAGCACTTTGAGAGTTTTATAATTTTAGAAATACTCCCCCTTCACATGTGCTCATGTATTTTAATCAAAAATTGCACGTGTTGGGTAGAGTTCGCACATTTTTGAATTGATCGATTTTCAATGAACATGACCTTCGCGAGACACGCTTACATCACTAGTTAGACTAGCTTGAAATTATTACCCGTCCCGGTCATATTCAATGATCATCTATCGAATTGGTACATTCTACTCAGACAAGTCCTTTGCGAGACACGCTTACATCACTGGAAAACTAGCTTGAAATTATTACCCGTCCTGGACAAGTCTTTTCGAGAACGGACATTTAGTTTCGTCAATTCGAGGGTTCATGCTGAGTCTGTCTGGTGAGCATACTTTGAGATTCCACGAACTTTGATCACATTTTAATCACGTCCTCTCCCCTTATACTTTTTCTCCCCCTCAAAAATAGCATGTAGAGATATTTTTGATTTTAACTTGATTAAAATGAAAGCGTTTTGGAGAGAGACGGAGTTTAGCATGAAGATGGAACATTTTGTATTTTAAAGTTTATACTCCCCCTTAAATAAAGCATATTCTTTAAACATTTGAGTTTAAAAATCATTTTAAGGGTATAGAGGGAGTTTTCTTGAGCACAGAATTTGAGACAGATTTTGAAAAATCTTTTGAAAAATCTTGATCATGTGCTCAAGGTTTGTTTTTGTTTTGCCATTAACAATGCGAGTCCTGATCAGAAATAATCAGAAGTCATCATTGTAGCGCGGGTTTCGTACTGAAATGCACGAAAGCCGTTATGAAGAAAGTTTTGAGAACGACATGTTTTAGAATTTGTTTAAATGAACTCTTGCTCAAGCATCTGTACATGCCCGTATCATTGTTGAATGACATTTCTAGGTACGTACAGAATATTGATTTATACAAGAGACATGTCGTGAGAAGAATATTTTTGAATTTTGTATTTTATATATATATATATATATATTATATATATATATATATATATATATATATATATATATATATATATATATATATATATATATATATATATATATATATATTTTAAATATTTACATGCGAAGCTTCATGAGATGATTCAAGAAGATTCGAGAAGACTTTCTAACTCTTCGGGAGTTAGGCTTCGCATTCCAATTCGACGAACTAAGTATTCAAACCGCTCTGTTGGGAGGGCTTTAGTAAATAGATCGGCAAGTTGGTATTCAGTCTTCACGAAAAATAATTCAATAGTACCCTCTTCGATGTGTTCCTTGATAAAGTGGTAGTGGACTCTAATATGCTTGGTCTTAGAGTGCTGAACTGAATTGCACGAGATGGCTATGGCACTTTTCGAGTCACAATACATAGGTATGTGGTCGAAAGAGTAGCCATAATCTGTGAGTTGTGTCCTCATCCATAGAACTTGGGCACAACACGTAGATAGAGACACATACTCGGCTTCTGCGGTTGAAAGCGATGTGCAGTCTTGTTTCCTTGATGACCAGCCTACTAGCTTCTCTCCCAAGAATTATGCTCCTCCGGATGTACTTTTTGCAGTGACTTGGCAACCAGCATGATCGGCATCTGCAAAGGCTGTTAGATTGAACTCCGAATCCTTCGGATACCAAAGTCCCATGTTAATGGTTCTTCGAAGGTACCGGAAGATCCGTTTAACCTCTTTGAGGTGAAGTTCGGTAGGCCTTGCCTGAAACCGTGCTAATAAACAAACAGCAATTTGTATATCGGGTCGGCTAGCAGTTAAGTACATGAGAGACCCAATCATGCTCTGATATTTCTTCGGATCAATGGGTTTCCCATATAAGTCAGCACCAATTTTGGGTGAGGTGACCATTGGAATACCAACAGAGTCACAATTTTCCATTCCATGTTTCTTTAAAATCTCAATTGTATATTTTGCTTGATTAATGAAAATACCATGATAGGATTGATGGATTTGAATTCCAAGGAAGAATTTTAATTCGCCCATCATAGACATTTCAAATTTACTTTTCATGAGATTTGCAAAAAGTTTTGAATGTTTCGGATTAGTGGACCCAAAGATTATGTCGTCCACGTAAATCTGAACAATCAAAATGTCATCTTTAAACTTTTTGGTAAACAAGGTCTGGTCAATTGTTCCTTTGGTGAAATGATTTAACAGCAAGAAAGATGAGAGTTCATCGTACCATGCCCGTGGGGCTTGTTTTAGACCATAGATAGCCTTTTTGAGCTTGTAGACATAGTCGAGATGATCTTTGTCAACGAATCCATCTGGCTGACTCACGTACACCTCTTCCTTCAGAGTTCCATTCAAGAAAGCCGTCTTGATATCCATCTGATAGACCGTGATGTTCTTGTGAGCCGCGTATGCTAAGAAAATCCTGACCGCTTCCAGTCTAGCTACTGGCGCGAATGACTCATCATGACTCATCAAAATCAATTCCTTCTTCCTGTCTAAATCCCTTGGCCACGAGACGAGCTTTGTTTCGAATTACAGTCATCTCTTCATCCTTTTTGTTCTTCCATATCCACTTAAGATCAATGACAAGTTTGTCTAGAGGTCTTGGCACTAAATCCCAAGTGTCATGAAGTCGATATTGGAGAAGTTCTTCCTGCATTGCTTCAATCCATGCATCATCTGACATTGCTTCTCGAATGTTCTTTGGCTCTTTTAAACTGACTGAGCAGGCAAAGATGCACATATCACAATCGGTTGCAAGTTGTCTTCTCGTCTGTACTGGCCTTGAAGGTTCACCAATGACATGTTCTATTGGATGGTCTTTAGTCCACTTTAACGTTGAAGGGTACCTTGAATCTAACGAATGCGTGTTTGATGGTTCATATAACCGAGAAGAAGATTCAGCAGATTCCGTAGCAAATGGGTTTTCAAATGGTTCTTCTTCTTCTAACACAGCATCGTTTTGGTATGGTTCTTCTTGATTTGGTGTTGTTTGGTTTTGCTCATCAACTGTTGGTAAAACAATTTCAATTACTGGAGTGACAGGAGTAGATGTAGATGATGTTGACGTGGAAGGAGTTGGTGCTTCAGCTTCGATTGTAGTAGATGCATCTTGTGGTGGTTGTGGTGGTTGATGTTGAGCGGGTGCAGCGGAACGTTGTTGTGATGTATCTAGTGAAGCTCCACCATAGTATTCATCATACATAAACTCGAAGAAATTGTCCAGTTCTTGATTTGTAGGTTTATCAATGTTAGTTGACTGAGCTCCTTGGGGTGTGAGTTTTGAACTGATGTGTCCAGAAGTTTGACTTTGTGGTGCGGGTCCTAATCCGATACGATTAGAAGCCATTGGGTTAAGCGCGGGTTCTAGAGCGAGTCTCTCAGAAGCCATTTGTGAAATCTCATCAAATTTCACGTTCATCGTCTCCATTACTCTTTTCGTTCTTCTATTATACACCCTAAATGCCCTCGAGTTATCTGAATAACCAATGAAGATACCAATATCACCCTTAGCCTTCAGCTTCCCCAGATCCTCTCTGTCATTTGTAGGATAGCACAAAGCGCCAAATACATGAAGATAAGAGATATCGGGTTTTCTGTTGTTCACTAGATCGTATGGGGTTTTATTGAATCTTGGATGGATTAGGGATCAGTTTTGAGTAAAACAGGCAGTGGAAACAGCATCAGCCTATAAAAATAACGGTGCACAGGAATAAATCAGCATAGTGCGAGCAGCTTCCACAAGTGTTCTATTTCTTCTTTCAACTACTCCATTCTGCTATGGAGTTCTGACTGCTGATGTCTGGTGAGTAATTCCAGTTTCTTCAAAGTATGTTCGTAACTCCTGATTAGTAAATTTCATGCCATTGTCAGTTCTTACAATCCTAACTGGAGCTTGAAGTAAGACTTGAATTCGCTTCAGAAAGGTGATGATGATTCCAGGTGCTTCGTCTTTTGATCTCAAAAACCTTACCCATGTATATCTTGAGTAATCATCGACAATCACAAGAATATACTTCTTCCCATTGATACTCTCAACTCTCATTGGGCCACATAAGTCCATGTGCAATAGATGTAACTTATCAACCAAACTGGGAACTGTTTTAGGTTTATAAGTTGCCTTTTTGATCTTGCCTTGTTCACATGATGGACATAAGTGTTCTTTGGTGTATTTGAATTTAGGGAGACCGGTGACGATGTTGTCTTTGGCAAGCTTTGTTATCGTGTCAAAGTTGAGATGGGAAAGGCGTCTGTGCCACAACCAGGACTTAGTTTCGTCTGCTCTTGTCATAAGACAAATTGGTGATGACGAGGCCATTTGGTTTATTTCGATAGCATAGAGATTGGTTCCACGATTTCAGGTTAAGAGATCATCACCAACCAAGTTCCTAACGAAACATGTATTTCTTCTGAATGCAACCTCTAAGTCCGCATCACAAAATTGTCCGACAGAAAACTGGTTGTGTCCCAATCCTTCGACATAGTAAACTCGAGTGATTAAAAAATTCCCAAACTATAGATCTCCATAACCCAGAATTGCTGCTACATGATCATTTCCAAACCGAACTGTTCCCATGAACTTCCATACAAAGTTGATCAGCAGCTTCAGATTCCCGGTCATGTGCTTGGAGCAACCCGAGTCGACGATCCAAAGACAAATTTCGATAACCTGCCAATAACAGATGTTTGTGCATTTGGAAACCGTTTATCATTTGGTTCCATGGGGTTAGGGATAACAGGAGAAATACAATCATAGACGGTTTTTACTGGTTCTTCCTTAGCCATTTTTATTCTACCATTTTCTAGACTGAATTCTCTACCCGTTGGAATCCATACGCACATTTTAAGATAGTTCCTAGGCAGCAGACTACTAGTTGTTTTCCTAGACTTTGCAATAAGTCTGTGAATGTATCTAGTCTTAGCAGTATTTTCTGAAGGAACATCTTTCTTAGCAGGCTTATCATTCACATGCACAACATTAGAAACAATATCATCACACACATTTTCAGACAAAGATTTCTTGTTCATTAAACAAATAGGTTCATTACATGCACTAGAAATATTGTCTTTAACATTACATTCAGATGACATAAGTTTCTTCTTGGAAAGCGATAAAATCCTAGGGTGTTCTTCTACTTCTTTCGTTTTATTCTTGGTTTCACTCTTAGAAGCAGGCGCGACTCTATTCCTTGTATTGCTCTTAGGCTGTGGTCTGCTGTTCTTAGAGGTACTTGCTACTCCTGTAGAAGGTAAGGCACACTCATTAGGATTTATCTTGTTGTCCTTTGAATCAGTGTTAGCTTCCCTAGTCTCTTTTGGATTTTCCTTAACACTTTTGTCTATCGCCCTATATGTTTTAGATGTAGAGGTAGATGCAATAGTGGTACTAATCCTATAAAGTCCAGGTGCTATCACATTTGGTGTTTCGACAACTACTTTCTCTTTTGCTTTTTCTTTGGGCAAGGGTGAAGAAGCACATTGTGAAATTGACATTTTTGGTTTTGGAATAATTTCTTCACCCTTCCCTTTTTGACATTCAAGCTGAGACTTCAAAAGATCAATTTGTTTTTGCATTTCATTGTAAGAACATTCATACGACATTTTATCATACTTGCATTCTTCCTTTTTCTGATCCAGTTGTTTAAAATATGTGACATTTTCTTTTTCAAGCTTTGCAAGAGCATTTTCACATTTTGAAACAATTTGGGAAGTCTCAGCTCGAAGTCTTTCATCGTCTTCGACAGAATACATTTGATAAATAATGGACATAATATCAGTTGAAAGAGCTTCTTCAGAGAGTGCGTCATTTTGTTTTTCCAAAACTTTGATTTTTTCAATGTTTTCATTGGCTTCAATTACCAAGGATGTGTGGTCCTTGACAAATTCAGTTACTTCTTTGTTAATTGCGTTCTCAACATGAATTGCTCTTGCATGTATGCCAGATACAATGGGAGTAATTTCTGTTTCGAACATCTTTTTCTGTTCAGTTTGAAAACTTGAAAACCAATCGTTGATTTTAGTATCAGTTTTGGTTGCCACAACATCTTGAAGCATTTCAACTCTCCTTTTAAGATCGGCCAATAGTATTCTAGCTTCACTTGCGGAAGTGTCGGTAGAGTACATTTGTTCGATGTTAGAAAGATGTTTTGAAACAACTTTGAATTTTGAGGCAGCCACTGGTTTTTTGAAAAACAAAGGTGACTCCTTTTTAACAAGATGAACACCAGCAAGTTTGTTTGCTTCATTATAATCAATTGGTTTGATTTCTCTATTTAATTGTCTCATTTTGTTTCGACTCTCTTTCGTAAGCTCAATCGTTTCATACGAATCATAACAAGTAGGTGGATCATGCACATCATTTATAAGATTACCATTAAATAGCACATTCTGTTTTTGCTGAGCTTTCTTGAAATAACAAGGGTTTTCACAACCGAGAGCCATTTTCTTTCTTGTATATAAAATCGGGTTTTTGTCATTAATTAACATATTAATCGTTTGAGTTGAATGACCCATTTTTACAAGCATTTCTTCCAACTTTTTAATAGTTTCCTGTTTGTCAAGTACTTCATCAAGAAGTTCATCTTCTCATTTTGAAAACTTTGTATGCAACTCATTCTTCTCTTTTTCAAGATCAGAACAAGTTGATTTTTGTTTAGAAAGTTGGTTGGTTAAATCAGAAATTTCTGCTTTTAGGGATTTAATTTGCATGTTTAATTTAACATCAAGAGTGTCGTATTTGATTTGCAAATGTTTCTCCCTTGAAACAGAATCACTGTAACCATTTTCAAGTTCTGACAGTCGTTTGTGGTGAAATTCAAAAGCTTTTTCGTTCACCTTGTATCTCTCAAGCTCAGTGGTCAATTTTTCCTTAGCGGCCTTAACATCGCTATTGATCTTTTTGACCTTTTCTATTTCAATACCACAATTATGCAATAATGATTCAAATAAAGCACGTGTTTCCTCTTCCGTCTCAGTATGCTGTGACTCGAAGTCACCGTTAGGATTCATATTTGGAGTAGCCAAATTAGTATTACTACAACTTGGGGAGTCCATATATGTATCATAAATGAGAATAGGAGTCGTAGGATGCTGTTCTTATTGAGGTGACATATCAAACATTTCATTATTGTGACATGTAGTATATGTAGGTACCTCAGATATCACATTGGCATCATAAGCAGGAGGTGTTTCAGAATCCGTGTCATATTTAACCTCTTGAAGATTTGCCATGAAGATGCAGTTGGCATCGATATCCTCCAAATCCTCTGAGTCATCCATCAGTTCCATGAAATCATTTTTCTCAGCACTTAACTGAAATCCTGCCTTGCCTTCTGAGCTAATAGCAAAGCTTTCTGAAGATACTCAGGATCTTTCTTTTTTGGCTTAGAGGGACAGTTTCTTGCCATATGACCAGTACCTTGACAGTTAAAACATTTCAACACATTTCCTTGATTCATATTCCCAACATTCCCAGCAACTTGAGCAGCAACATTCCCAACCTGATTTCCCATATTCTGACCTCTTCTGTTTCCAACAACTTGACCCATCTGATTCTGATTACCCATAAACTAATCTGTATTTTGATTTCCCATATACTGCCCTGTATTTTGATTACCCATCTGAGGAGCATATCCTTGTTGATTCCCATAACCTCCAACCATTTGTCCTTGTTGACCCATGTTGAAACTCGGTTGAGCAAACTGCTTGTAGCGAGTGTTCGATGCAATCCTTTGATTGTTGTTGGTAGGTGTGGAATAGCGTCCTTGGACAACTCTTGATAGAAGGGTGAATGCTTGAGACAGTGCAGACATGTCATCATTAGGATTGTATGGTGATTTTGGGTATTGTTGTTATGGAATGACATGTTGTTCATGAGGATAGAATTGTTGTTGTGGGAAGATACCAGTTTGTGGAGAGTATTCATGTGGCATGTAGTTCTGAGTGGGAGTTGATGATGATGATATGTTCACTGTAGACGGTGATGGTGACTGAGCAAGTAATGCTAAAGGATCATGTTTTTTGGCAAGCATTTCTTTCCTAACCTCATCTGCCTCTTTCTGGTTTTGTTTCAAGAAATCATAGAGCTGATCATAATTCACTTCATGAAGGTTCTTTGTCTGATTAACAATTGTAACATATCGTCCCCATTCCTCTGGAAGGTTGTTAAGAAACTTGATGTTTTGAACGATCTGTTTTGGTGTTAAGTTGTTCCTTATGAGCTCATTCATGATAGTGCAAAACCTTGTGTAGTAGATTTCAATTGGTTCAGCTGGAGTGGATGAAATTTTTTCCCATTCAGTTAGAAGCTTGTTTTCAATGTCTTGTTGACCAATTTCAGTTCCATGACATAGCCTCCTAACTCGTTCCCACATATCATAAGCAGTTTCACAGCTGTCAACAGCACAAAAGATCTCTTGTGGTAAACCAAGTTGAATTAGGTGCATGGCTAAGTCAACTGCTTCAATTTGTTTTCGATCCTCTTCTGTGTATTCTTCTTCTTTCTGATCACAACAAGATGGTGGAACAGGAGGATTTTGATTCGGATCACCAGCTTCTTGAATCTGACGAGGTTTGAAAGGACCATTCTTGATGGAGTTGATCAGAAGTTTGCCTTGTCTATTAGGTTTTGTTTTCAAGTAACGAAGCATACGGCTTGTCCATGGAAGATAACTACCTTTCTCTAGCATGGGAGGACGGTTTTCAGCACCAGCTGCATGGATGTCTTGTTGAGTAGTCATTGTTGTTGTTGTATGATAAGGTTGATTGATTCAGGATCAATGCAAAGAAATAGGTGTTGTGATTGTTGAAGATAAAGCTTTGATGATGTTGTTGATGATCTTTGAGTTTACAATTTAGATAAACAAAATAATTTAAATAAAGTTATTAAATTTGACTAGACAATAATTTAAACAAAAACAAAAGATTACAGAATCGACAAAAGTTATGTAAATTAGAATTTAGACAAAATATCAATTTCTATAGAAATTTCAATTTGACCAGAATTTATACAAATTATGGTGAAATTTCAATTTAGATAGAAATATCTAATTTATATAAATTGATAATTTATATAAAACGATCTAACACTCTTATACAAGAGAGAAGATATCCGATTGTCGAAGTATTTTCTACACTTATACAAGCGCAAAAATACCGAGTTCACTTTTTTTGTTGAAGAAATCACGATCGAAGCAAATTTATAAAAGTTATTTAAGTTGAACAAAGTTTATGTATAGTGCAAGGGTCAAGACTGCCAAATGCGAAAGTTCTTTGTTGTCCGAGAAGTAATCGCGATAACCCTTTGTTGTCCGAGATCTGAATAGCGAAAATTCTCCCGAGCGTCAATTGCGATAGAAACTTTGTGAAATGCGATAAACTGCCAAGTCTCAACTGCGATAATTTCAGCTTGATGAACTGCGATAAACAGCCAAGTCTCAACTGCGATAATTTCAGCTTGATGAACTGCGATAAACAGCTAAGTCTCAACTGCGATAACCAGTCAAGTCCCAAATGCGATAAAACCCTAACTTATCGCACTTTGAAATGCGAAAAACCCTAACTTATCGCGATTGGGGCACTTCGAATCAACTTTCTTATACAAGAAAGTGGATTATCAAGGACGTTGTGGGACCCTTTTATCAGATTTCTTGTACAAGAAATGATAAAAATGAATGAGAAGCAAGCAGATTCGAACTTTGGACCTTTGATGATGAACTTTTTATGCGCAACACTTCACAAACCCACGTTAAACTCTCAAAAATCACGTCTTTTGCCCTTAAACGCACGTAAACCACAAAAAGTTACAACCTTTTTATCGAATACGCACCAAAACAACAAAAAAAACTTCAACCTTTTTGCTTAAAATACCCACGTAAATTGCAAAACAAACACAACTAATACCTAAATCTATGTTTGGCGATTGATACCACTTGAAAGACTAGAAATACCGAACCTTAAACAACAAACTAAAACTATATTAATACTACTCTTAACAATAACGTGACACTCTAATGATAAAGAAGAATAGTAAAGATGAAAAGAGAAGATGATGCGTGTAAATAAAACTCTAGTCGATTGCTTATATTGCCATAATAGAACTTAGAGAAAATTACAAAACACACACACACTCTCACACCTTTACAAGACTTAGAGGCACACCAAAATGGGTGTGAGAGTGTGGTATTTATAGTGGAAATGAGGCCTTGTGTAAAACCCCGAATTTTTAATTCCTAATTTACGTCTAATTTTGAATTTTTCCCTAAAGTTGTAATAATTTATTGTGAATCCTAAACTCTTCATACGATTTTCACATGGACAAGATCCTTACTTTCCATAATCCTACACTTACCTACACGTTTATACATTAAAGAGATTAAAACCATATTTGTGGAATTTCTAAACACTTCACACATTAATATTTGGAGATAAGCACAAATAACACGGCAAATAATTTAACAAATTAGAAGATATGTATTTCCACCTCTTGCCCTATTAATCACACATTTTTCCTAAGCCACAAGACACGTTTTTTCACCTCTCGTAAAACTCTAAACGGATTCCAAGTATTTCTCTACAAAGATATAAGAGTCGAAGGGATAACCCAGTTCAGTTGAGGGCTGTGACCTTTTGGTTTTCGATTCATGTTTGTGCACGTGAGTACTTCACATGATCTAAATCGCGTTCGGGGAGAGGGTTGCAAGATTTAAATTGCCATTGTAGTTGTAGCAGCTTTGGTGTTCGTATGCGACAGTCTTCGAGTGCAACCTTGCCTTTTCTTTCGATCCATCTGGTTCTGCCTCAAGGTATTCTTGACCTTATATCATTGTATTCATGAAAACATGATACCAAAATTTGTTATACGTTAATAAAGAAACCCTATCTAATCGAGTTTTGCTGCTACATCCTGTTAATATAAAACCTGATATCGTTCAAATAACATATATATGTAAAAGAGTGTCGTACAGAAGTTTTGTAAACAAACAAGGCCGAGTCCTGTTATTCCTCCTCTTCGAGCAGCCCTTAATTCAGCCTAAGTGTCAAAAATAAAATAAAATAAAAACAACTGAAAACCCTAGATACAACTAGCGAAGACTGTGGGTTTTTCGAGGGGTTCGAGTGTGTTTGTCTCGTTATTTCTTTATGTGGGTAACGGGCTGTGTCGACCTGGGTGAATGAACCCAGGTTACATACTGCCTTAGTCATTTCGAATGGTGTTGTCGTGCTTAGTTGCTGCTCATTTGAAAACCCCTCGCATCATTTTTTTGGCTCGTTAAAAACTGGTGGGCGTGGACCTTTTTTTTTTTGTCGATGTGTGCATTAGAATAGAGACTAATAACATGTGTAGAAAATCATTAAAAAATTCAGACTGGAGTGTCTTGTTACGTCACGCTATATGGTCACAGAAAATCATAAAATTATACGCCACATGTTGATGAATTGTGTCACTTTTGTGGGCTGGTTTTACACCTTCGTTTTCAGCCATTGTCTAACTATAAATACACCAAATCAAGCCCTATTTGGCACCGTGAATGCACATTAAATGGATCTCGAAAATAGGAACTCTAGGTTGCAGTTTAACGAGGGGTTTGTTTGAGTTCATGTGGAATCTTGGAGGGTGTCTTGGCTCGTTAAATCCTCTTTGTGTGGGATATTTTGTGTGCCGTTTGTGTGAGTGTAAAAACCTTGATCAATATGTTACTATAATCGCGTTTTGTGTGGGGTTGGTTGTGGATTGTTTGGCTGCTCATTACGTCACCTCTCGAACACTTTCATTTGTGCCTCGTAATGATTTGTAATGCCCTAGTTGTGTTCTCGCTATGGTGACTACCGAGAGTATGTGTGCTCGTTGCGTCTCGATATGAATAAGTCCCATCGAAAGTGTGTTTTGGTCTCGGCGTACATAATGATACCGAGATAGGAGTTTGTTTAATTTGGTCTTGGTACGGTTTCGTGGTTCGAGTACGTTACGTTTCCCGGTTCGTGTAGAAATATAAACGCCATACAAATTTCTTTCTGAATTCATGCACTTGCATGGTGGAATATATATTAAAATCCAATATTAACACATTTTAACCTAAACTTTGATTACTAAACCCTATACTTTGCTAAAATAACATATACGACCCTAAACTTATATAATTATCAGTGTGAACCTTAAACTATTAATATTGTCACGTTTGATACCTTAAATTGATTAAATGATAACTTTGGATATTAATGACTAATGTTTCTTAATTTGGGGACTTTCTCAATATGGACACTTACTATTTATAGAAACTCACTAAAACAGGAAAGTTGCTAAAAATGGAAAGTATACTAAAATGAGTAATCTGATTTAAAATGAGTTATAATAAGACGATCATGTATTCGTGTAGATCCGCTGAAGGAGTTTGATTCCGATTTTTATGTTTCTGTTATGTTTGCACTTGCGGTCTAAGGTACAGATATTCTGACCTTTCTCTTAAGGTTTCTCATGACTTCTTATACACCTTTGATCTGATAGTTTCTGATATGATACCTTTGCTATGATCCCTTTGATATGAAACTCTAATATGAACCTCTGATTATGAACCTTTGATATGCACTTCTGAAACATTTGATATGAACCTTTTGATATGACACTCTGATTATGATATGATATCTGACTCCCAGTTTGATACCCGAGCCATTTTTCACTAGGCATGGGGGTTCCATGTCCGTGTCATTGATGCACCAATGGCATGACTCTAGTGTGGTTGAGTGATGTTCCACACCGTCCCTTATCTGTTATATGTTATGAGCTCAAGTATATGTTTGGCCACTATGTTATCTGCAGGGGCGTATGGATGCATCCTAGATCTGTTATCTGTTAGTGGATTATCTGTTATATGATTTGATATATGTCTGGTGATTGGTACTGTGTGCAATACATGCCCTTCACATATCTGAGAGGTCGCTCCTCTATGGTTACTTATGGTTACTTGAGGTCTCCCCTCCTACTACATTTGGTATTCCGAGGTCACACCTCCGAATACAATGGTTACTTATGGATTATGAGATGTTATGTGATAAGTGGCCTTTTACTCATCATTTTACACCCGAAAAACCCCACAAAAATGACCAAAAACACCCAAATGGACCATATAATGTTACAAATATCCTTGGATTGTGTTTTATGTGTTTCAGGTACAAAAGGATTGAAAACGGGGCAAACATGGACAAAATCGAGCTTAATATGGAAAAGAGCTGAAAACCGAAGACGGAAAAGACATTATTTATTTGGATTTAATTCGAGCTCGGGAAAATCCCAAAATGGCCCTTGGATTATTCTCACTTGGCAAAATTGGACCCTTGAAGAACATTGGTATGTTGGCAGATTTGGTCCCTGATGTTTACAAGATTTACACCTTTGGTCCTTGTGCTAAATCATTTAAAACTCATCTATCCTAAAACTAAAACACAACCGGATCTACAATTCACCTCACCCCAGCCCACTATACACCCCACAGCCCACCTCTAAACTAAAAACCCAACCCAGCACTAACCAATCCCGACCCAAAATTATTCTAATAATATATCATACGGGGTCAAATCCCCAATCACGAAATCCCTAACCCTAATTAATACTATTCATCATCTCTTACACCTTTTCCCTCCTTAATCACCTGATAATCCCTAACCAATCCCATCATCTCCACTACCAGCCAAACCTTCACGTGGGGTTGTCTTTGGTCCCCCCACTCCACCTCATCAATCCGTGGACAAAAGGTTTGATCAACGAGTGAGATTTCAAGTTGTGAGGAGCAAGTTTTAATCCAAGGTCCCAAGAGAAGCACAAGCAGCTCAAGAGGAACACACTCACACAACAAACACATTCAGAACTAGGTTTTTATATATTTTTAGTATAAATAGTTTATGATAGTAGCAGTAGTTTCGGAGGTTTATTTTTTAGCTTTAATTTAGGTAATGTTTCTTTTTTATTGTCTTGTATTTTAATTTATCAGCAATGTAATTTTATTTCAGTTAATTTTAATTTAAGTTTTCTTGTTTAATTTTTAGTCAACATAAGTCAGCTCTAGCTTGTTAGCTTATTCAGTATTGTGCTTCCAGTTGTTATTGCTTCCTTAATCTCTTTATGTCTTGTTATCCTTTTGTTATTAGATAATTCAGCATTAATTTGGTTTGCTTAGTTCAAAAATAGAAACTGCTAGTATGGACTGTTTAGGTTCAGTGGGTTATATGGGTCAAATTTGGCAAACTACTGTTCATGTGCCACATTTCCAACTTCAATCTTGCTTAAATGAGCCAATATAAGCTATTTTTGAAGAATTCTTAGCTGTTTAGATGATTTTAAAGGAATTGAGTGGACTGTGATCATATAAGCTTTTAGAGCCTTAAGCTATTTTAGCACCAGCTTGTATTATATTTTGTCTCTTTTTTTAGCACATTAAGTCAATTATTGATAGTAGTAAAGTTTCCTTTGTTCATTTTAGTCCAATAGTGTAGCAGCAGACTGCTATCATTCTTGGTTTTTGCCTCAGCAGACCCTTGTTCCCTTTAGCTTATCTTTTTGCTTGATGATTGCTTATTACTTTGTTTAAGTGCTTATATATGTTCATTTATTGCTCAGCTTAGTTTATTTTTATCAGCTTTTTTTTAGTTCATTTGAGCTTATTTGATTCATACAGCCAAAAAAAAAAAAAAAAAAAAAAAAAAAAAAAAAAAGTCAAAAAATTGCAATTCTTTTTTTTTAAATTTTCTTTTGTCATTTAGCACGTAGGAAAATTATTTTGATACCCGTAGGTTCATTTTTCATAAAATGTTACGTTTTTACTCGTTATTATTTTCCGTTTTACGTTATTTTCATTTTCGTTTTATTAGATGTTAGAAACCAATCAACCCTCGTTATTTCAAGCATTTTAATACCAAATCGAAAATGATATCCTCAATTTCACACCTCGTTGGGAGAACGACCCGGGTACACGCTTATCCGGTATATTACAATCGATTGTCGCGTCGAACAGTCGCGAGTTGACTTTTCTTTGTGAGAGGTTTGACTTGTGACGCGTTTTTTTTACCGACTAACCATTATGATATGATCTGTTCTGGGCTCGTGGTGGATTACTGTCCTACCTTACTCTTTATCCTTTCACTTCATTTATACCTTATGATATTATCCCCAATGTACCATACTATATTCTTTGTTCTTTATCATTTGCTTCGTTTGTATATATATCTGTTCACTGGGCTTTTTAAGCTCAGCCGCATTTCTTTTCCTGCGGCAGGTTTTAGTTGGAAGCTGGGTTATGGGTGGAGAGTACTTTGGACTTAGAAGATTATACTTTGATTTGCTATCCTGGATTTAGAGATGACTAGAAGAGAATTACATTTTTAGACTTAGTATTTATTGTTGTTCTCTTTTGTAACCTTGTATTTCAGAATTTTTCCCTTTGTAACCTTGGAAATTCATTTGTATTATTTAAGTCATATGCTTGTGTTTGCTTTGATATGTCACCATAACGTAATGCTTCTACCCTTATCGGGTTGGGGTGTTACAATTATGGTATCAGAGACCAGGCTGCGACTTGTAGTACATTAAACCTTGACCTGTGAAGTTTGGACCATTAAGTTTCCACTGTAGGCGCTCATAAGACAACCTTTGAGAATTTACTTTAGGATCTCCCTTTAGGAACATAAGTTATTGCCGGTGAGGAATGGGTAGACTAGGACATCTATGTATGTAGCATTGTTTCCGCATCACTCTGATTCGTGCCTCTGCCTTTAGCTATGCCTTATAAGAACATTTGTTTCAGAAGCTAGAAAGTTTTGCAACCTAAGCTTAGTAACCAAGTATGTTTGGAATACCTCGGAAACTACATGCTGCCTCATTAGTCGAACCCGAGATTCGTACTAATGCCGATCCTCCCATTGTCATAATGGCGGAGAATCGCACCATGCTTGAGCTTCTCCAAGCACCCACCGAGGGTTATGGAGATGCCATTGTTGTTCCCCCGATCGTTGCCGATAATTTCAAACTTAAACCGGCATTACTATCCTTAGTAACGTCGAATCAATTTTACGGTTTCGAGAGGGATGATCCTCATTCCCACATTCGATGGTTTAACAAAATTTCATCTACCGTCAAATGTAGGAATGTTCCTCAAGAAGCAATCAAATTGCTTATCTTTCCTTTCTCTCTCGAGGGGGCAGCCCGGATTTGGCTAGAAAAACAACCCCCTCGTTCTATCTTAACATGGGAAGATTTGGTGTCGAAATTTGTGAATGAATTCTTTCCCCCTTCCAGAACCACAAGTCTTAAGAATGAAATTACCAAATTTACTCAAAAATTTGATGAATCATTTAGTGAAGCGTGGGATTGTTACAAAGAATTACTTCGCAAATGTCCTCACCATGGATTTTCTGAGTTGCACCAAATTGATACGTTTTACAATGGATTGAACCAAACTGACCAAGATTCTCTAAACGCCGCCTCCGGTGGTTATATATTGAATCGAACTACGGGTGATGCTTTGTCCATCATCGAGAACAAGTCAAAGGTTCGCACTTCACGGAGCAAGCCGGTTGTTTCCCAAGTGAGTGCTTCGCCTCCTAGTTCACATTCGATGAATACTTCTAGCACGGATGCTAAAATTGACAAGCTCACGGATGCAATTCAAGCTTTGGTTTTCTCTAATCAGAAAAATCTTTCTTCTTCTTCTACCACCTCTTCTACCCCACAAGCTTCTCCACCCGCTCAAGTCAAAGCGGTGGAAGAAAGTTGTGTTACTTGTGGTGGTCCTCATGCTTATTACAATTGTACCGCCACCGATGGCCGTCCTTTTGAAATCAATGCCGTAGCCGGGTCTTACAACCAAGGAGGTACTCAATACCGTCCTCAAGTTGACCCGAGCTATCGAGCTAACTATCAAGCAGGACCACCTGGTTTTTCTCAACCAAACAATCAAAACCGATTCAATCAAAACCAAAGTAGGGGGCAAAATGTTCCATATCAAGCCCCTACTAACCAATACCCGACCCAAGGGGTCAATTACAATCAAGGGTATCAAGCTCAAAATTACCCAGCCCCGATTGCTCCCTCTAATGATCTTTCAAATTACATTAAGACAAATGAGGTGAAAATGAGGGCTATGCAAAATCAAATCACAAATTTGAAAAACGAATTTGAAAATTCAATGATTAAGCAGGGTAATGAGCTCAAAAACAAAATTGATCAATCTCAAACAAAGATTGAAAGTATGTTTGATACCCTTATCAACCAATTTCACCAAGCTTCATCCTCGGGAACTCTTCCGGGAAATACCATTCCCAACCCGAAGGGTGAGTTGAAAGCTATTACCACCCGAAGTGGTAAAGCATATGATGGACCCTCGATTCCTACTCCTTCTCCGGTGAGGGAAGTAGAACGAGAGACCGAGGTGACAAAGGACAAGGTGCATTCCACAAGCTCACGAAGTACCGCACACGTCCAACCTTCGGTAGTCCCAACCCAAATTCCGGAACCCGATGTTCCGAAGTCTCAACCTAAACCTTCTATCCCATACCCATCTAGACTTAATGACCAAAAGCTCCGCGAAAAAGCTAGTATCCAAATTGAGAAGTTTTTACAAATCTTTCAAGATTTACACTTCGATATTAGCTTCGCGGATGTTCTTCTTCTCATGCCAAAGTTTGCTTCGACAATCAAAAATTTGCTCAGTAACAAGGAGAAATTATTTGAGCTAGCAAAAACTCCGGTAAATGAGAATTGCTCGGCAGCTCTCCTTAAAAAGCTTTCGGAAAAGCTTGGAGATCCCGGAAAATTCCTCATTCCTTGTGATTTTTCGGGCATGGTTCAATGCTACGCCTTGGCCGGTCTTGGTGCAAGCATTAACCTTATGCCGCTTTCCATTTGGAACAAGCTTTCTCTACCCCCACTTACTCCCACATGTATGACTCTTGAGCTAGCCGATAGGACTCTTACTAGTCCTAAAGGTATAGCCGAAGATGTTTTTGTGAAAGTGGGGAAGTTCCACTTCCCGGCCGATTTCGTCGTTGTAGATTTTGATGCCGACCCCCGAGTTCCTCTTATACTTGGAAGATCTTTCTTGAGGACGGGTCGGGCATTGATTGATGTTTATGGTGAGGAACTCACCTTACGTGTTGATGATCAAGCTGTGACATTTAAGCTTGATCAAACTATGAGATACTCCTCCACTCACGATGATACATCGGTTAATCGTATTGATGTGATTGATGTTGCTTCTGAGGAGTATGCTCAGGAGATTTTAGGATTTGTAAACAAATCCTTGAGTGGCAATCCCACTCCTCCTTCTTCTCAACCTATTCTTTCCGACTCTTCCCCTTCCCTCACTCCGTTTGAGGGAAGTGATTTCATTTTGGAAGAGATCGAGGCCTATCTTAAGGATGAATCAGTTTCGCCGGAAATTGATTATGCTGACATTGATCTGGAGGGATATATTCTCTTGCTTGAGAAATTGCTTAATGATGATCCATCACCTTCTCTCCCTCCAAAGAAAATTCAAATTGAAGAAATTAAAGAACTTGAGCCAACTAATCCTCCGGAGCCCGAGATCACGGATTTACCTCCTCATCTTGAATATGCTTTTCTCGAAGATGATGACAAATTTCCCGTCATTATTTCTAAAGAATTAAGAGATGAGGAGAAGGTTCAACTTCTTGATGTGCTTAAGAAGCACAAGAGTGCCATTGCTTGGCAACTCTCGGATATCAAGGGTATTGACCCTAGATTTTGTACTCACAAAATTTTGATGGAGGATGACTTCAAACCCACGGTTCAACAACAAAGAAGGGTGAATCCGAAAATTCATGAGGTGATCAAAAAGGAGGTTCTAAAACTCCTTGATGCCGGAATGATTTACCCCATTTCTGATAGCCCGTGGGTTAGTCCCATCCATTGTGTCCCCAAAAAGGGGGGTATGACCGTTGTTACCAACGAAGAAAATGAGTTAATTCCTACACGCCTCGTCACGGGATGGAGAGTGTGTATTGATTATCGAAAACTCAATGATGCTACCCGTAAAGATCATTTTCCGCTTCCTTTTATGGATCAAATGCTTGAGCGTTTAGCGGGAAATGAGTTCTATTGTTTTCTTGATGGCTTTTCCGGGTATTTTCAAATACCAATTGATCCCCAAGATCAGGAAAAGACCACCTTTACGTGCCCCTACGGAACGTTTGCTTATCGACGTATGCCTTTCGGCTTATACAATGCTCCGGGCACGTTCCAAAGGTGCATGATGGCCATATTCCATGACATGATCGAGAAAACAATGGAGGTCTTTATGGATGATTTTTCGGTGTATGGAAATTCTTTCTCTTCTTGCCTCTCCCATTTAGACAAAATGCTTAAACGTTGCGAAGACACCAATCTTGTTCTAAATTGGGAGAAGTGCCACTTTATGGTCAAAGAGGGCATTGTCCTCGGCCTTAAAATTTCTAATGCCGGGATCGAGGTCGATCAAGCTAAAGTCGATGTTATCACTAAGCTACCTCATCCCACCACTGTAAAAGGAATCCGAAGTTTCCTTGGTCATGCCGGTTTCTACAGACGATTTATTCAAGACTTCTCTAAAATCGCCCGGCCTCTGACCCGTCTTCTTGAAAAAGATGCTCCATTCTTCTTCTCTCCCGAATGCATCGAAGCATTTGGGATTCTTAAAAAGAAATTAACTGAAGCACCAATTTTAGTTGCCCCTGATTAGGACTTGCCATTTGAGCTCATGTGCGATGCTAGTGATTATGCTATTGGGGCAGTCCTGGGGCAACGGAAATCTAAGCACTTTCAGCCGATACACTATGCTAGCAAGACAATGACCGAGGCTCAATCTCATTATACTACTACCGAGAAAGAGTTATTGGCCGTTGTCTATGCTTTTGAGAAATTTAGACCATATCTCGTCTTATCTAAGACCATAGTGTATACGGATCACTCGGCTCTTAAGTATCTTCTTGCTAAGCAAGATGCTAAGCCGAGATTGCTTCGGTGGATTCTCCTCCTACAAGAATTTGATGTCACTATTCGTGATAAAAAAGGAGCGGAGAATCTCGCCGCCGATCATTTGTCTAGAATTGAAAATCCCCATCAAAGTGTTCTCGAGAAAAAGGAAATTACCGAAACATTTCCTCTCGAGACACTTGGGATGATTTCATTAAAAGATGATCCGAGTACCCCATGGTTTGCCGACTTTGCAAATTACCATGCGGGGAATTTTGTTGTGCAAGGGATGTCGTCCCAACAAAAGAAGAAATTCTTTAAAGATGTGAAACATTATTTTTGGGACGACCCCTACTTGTTTAAAGTATGTGCCGATCAAGTGATTAGACGGTGTGTTCACGGCCAAGAAGCCGGTGACATTCTCATGGCTTGCCATAATGGACCCACGGGGGGACATCACGGCCCGAACTACACCGCTAAAAAAGTCTTTGATTCGGGTTTCTATTGGCCGACGATTTATCGTGATGCCCACGACTTGGTGAGGTCTTGTGACTCTTGCCAACGTCAAGGAAAAATCTCACAAAAGGACGAAATGCCTCAAAATGCAATTCAAGTTTGCGAGATCTTTGACGTATGGGGCATCGACTTTATGGGCCCGTTCCCGTCTTCACGAGGGAACAAGTATATACTCGTGGCGGTCGACTATTTGTCTAAATGGGTGGAAGCGAAAGCGCTCCCCACGAACGACGCTCGAGTAGTTGTGAAATTTTTAAAGTCTCTATTTGCTCGGTTTGGAGCTCCTCGTGCTATCATTAGTGATCGCGGTACGCACTTTTGCAATGACCAATTCGCAAAAGTCATGCTTAAGTACGGTGTCACGCACCGTCTTGCGACCGCGTATCATCCTCAAACTAGTGGGCAAGTGGAAGTCTCAAACCGAGGTTTAAAAAGAATTCTTGAAAGGACCGTAGGAGAAAACCGTGCCTCTTGGTCGGACAAATTGGATGATGCATTATGGGCCTTCCGTACGGCTTACAAAACACCCATCGGGTGTACTCCTTACAAGCTTGTGTACGGAAAGGCGTGTCATCTACCGATCGAGCTTGAGCACAAAGCCTATTGGGCCTTGAAGCATGCAAATTTTGACCTCAAGACCGCGGGTGATCACCGAAAGCTTCAATTGAATGAATTAAATGAGCTTCGGGATCAATCCTACGAGAACTCTTTAATCTACAAAGAGAAAACAAAGAGGATTCATGACTCTAAGATTAAAAACCGCATCTTCAATGTTGGTGATCGAGTCCTCCTCTTCAATTCTCGATTAAAGATTTTCTCGGGCAAATTAAAAACCCGTTGGTCTGGGCCGTTCACCGTTGCTCAAGTTTTTCCATATGGAACCGTCGAGTTATCTCAAACCGACGGTCCCAACTTCAAAGTGAACGGTCATAGGTTGAAGCATTATTTTGGAGGGGACATACCATCCATGGTTGTCCCGGATCTCCAAACTTTTCCCATGGACAATTAAATTCGGGGACGAGTCAGGCTCGTGACTCGGTCAACAAAAACAAGCGCTTCGTGGGTGGCAACCCATGCCTATCTTCTATCTTCTTTCTTATTTCTAACACTAAGTGTGGGGGAGTTCCTCTACTTGTTGCTTTGTGTATGTGTGTTTGCCTTTGTTTTCAGGATTCCCGTAGATTGTGATGATTGACGCGCCTGTTTTCAATCCAGCCGCCCAATATCCTATCTTTATATTTATGTTTATCCAGGGATATCTTATTAATCCTTTTTGTGAAAACAAGATTTCGTTTCCACACTTAGGTAGTAGTCTTACCCTTTTACGTTCTATAGTGTCGGCTTAGGCCGGTACTTTGAATATTGAGGGCAATATTCAATTCTAAGTGTGGGGGGGGGGGGGGAATTCTCATTTGACCAATTTGACCAAATTTTAAAAAATTTCACATATTGTACCTACTAGTCCCCTAGCACCCCCGTTTTGACCAAAAATTTTAAAATTTTTATCGTATTTTTCGTCTAAAAGAAGTGCTTTGAACAATAAAAAATAATTTGCTATGCATTAATACTTCGGTATTAGTGGAAGTTTAGACTTGATTAGGCTAGAACAAGGGGAATCCTGACTCTGCTAGAGTGTTGATCTAGCTGCTACCCTTAACGTTTAGGCTAAGTTTTTACGAATTGTGCAAATGAAAATGCTAAGCGTGGAGTAGTTGGTTCTCTTTAGAGCTTATATAAGTAATCTATGGCTTTTCCTCCCAGGAGATCCTAATCTGACTAAATTAGTGCTATTTTCAAACTTTTGAACGCAAAAACCGTTTTTGTTAAGCAAATAAATTTTTATACAATCTTGATTTAGAATACTAGTTCAAAGTTTTATTTAAATTTCGGAACAAGCATTCTTTCATAAACATAATAAGAATGCAAAATGAAAGTGAGACGTTGCTTGAAAGTTGCAAAAATTAAAGTTTTGAGTATGAATAAGTTAAGTGCTCTAAGCTACGGATTCGAGATCGGGCCTTGGATCCTTATTTCCGGAAGGCGTTTAGGTCTTGGCTACCCTCTTGCACCGGCCCTTGGACCCTTAATTCTGAAAGGCGTTAAGGTCTTGGAACACTCCGTTGTAACGGCCCTTGGATCCTTTATTCCGGAAGGTGTAAGGTCTTGGAACTAAACCGTGAAGCTCCGTCGTTTAGGGTACGCAAGTAAAAAGTTAGTGAAAAAAAAAAAAAAAAAAAAAAAAAAAAAAAAAAAAAAAAAGTGAAAAAGTGATGAAAAATAAAATGTATGTTTATGTTTGTTATGAATAAATGTGAGAAACTTGCTTCTTCTTAAATTTAAATCGAAAGTTGAACTAGTATTCGTCAATATTGTCTAAAAGTTGGACGGTGATTTAGAAATTGTTGACTTCAAAGATCCCGTGAGCTCCGATACTATTTTCGAGGGTGTAAAAACCTAGCCTCCTAAGTTTACTAAGGATAAGCTGAGAAGAAAGTCGCTACATGGAGTGATCTCACCTTTGAATCTCTAATTTCTAAATCATTGTCGGTTTTTAACCCTAATAAATGTCGATTTTTACGGTCAAAACTTTGAAAACAAGCACACACACTTAACTTATGAATAATTGTGGGAGTGAAAAGTTAAGTCTCGGCTTACATAGGTTGCTAATATAAGTAGTGTTAGCATTTTACAAAAACGTTTGCACAAGGGTTTCAAACTTAGTTGGGGAGTATAAAAAGAGGATGACGATTACAATTCCCCGGAGTCACCCATTTTGTGTGATTCCCGTTCCATGATGCCATTTTTGAAAATCAAGCATGTCATTTACGTTTTATCTCATTTTAATTTACTTGCATTTTATAATAAAGTCAAAACGGGGTGATAATTTTGGTAACCTTGATATTTATCCTTTCATTACTTCATATGATCGGATTGCTAGGGACTAGCAATTGCTTAGTGTGGGGGATTGATGAGTGGCCTTTTACTCATCATTTTACACCCGAAAAACCCCACAAAAATGACCAAAAACACCCAAATGGACCATATAATGTTACAAATATCCTTGGATTGTGTTTTATGTGTTTCAGGTACAAAAGGATTGAAAACGGGGCAAACATGGACAAAATCAAGCTTAATATGGAAAAGAGCCAAAAATCGAAGACAGAAAAGACATTATTTATTTGGATTTAATTCGAGCTAGGGAAAATCCCAAAATGGCCCTTGGATTATTCTCACTTGGCAAAATTGGACCCTTGAAGAACATTGGTATGTTGGCAGATTTGGTCCCTGATGTTTACAAGATTTACACCTTTGGTCCTTGTGCTAAATCATTTAAAACTCATCTATCCTAAAACTAAAACACAACCGGATCTACAATTCACCTCACCCCAGCCCACTATACACCCCACAGCCCACCTCTAAACTAAAAACCCAACCCAACACTAACCAAACCCGACCCAAAATTATTCAAATAATATATCATACGGGGTCAAATCCCCAAATTCTTGGTCAAATCCCCAATCACGAAATCCCTAACCCTAATTAATACTATTCATCATCTCTTACACCTTTTCCCTCCTTAATCACCTGATAATCCCTAACCAATCCCCATCATCTCCACTACCAGCCAAACCTTCACGTGGGGTTGTCTTTGGTCCCCTCCCGCCACGTTGGCAATCCGTGGACAAAAGGTTTGATCAACGAGTGAGATTTCAAGTTGTGAGGAGCAAGTTTTAATCCAAGGGTCCCAAGAGAAGCACAAGCAGCTCAAGAGGAACACACTCACACAACAAACACATTCAGAACTAGGGTTTTATATATTTTTAGTATAAATAGTTTATGATAGTAGCAGTAGTTTCGGAGGTTTATTTTTTAGCTTTAATTTAGGTAATGTTTCTTTTTTATTGTCTTGTATTTTAATTTATCAGCAATGTAATTTTATTTCAGTTAATTTTAATTTAAGTTTTCTTGTTTAATTTTTAGTCAACATAAGTCAGCTCTAGCTTGTTAGCTTATTCAGTACTGTGCTGCCAGTTGTTATTGCTTCCTTAATCTCTTTATGTCTTGTTATCCTTTTGTTATTAGATAATTCAGCATTAATTTGGTTTGCTTAGTTCAAAAATAGAAACTGCTAGTATGGACTGTTTAGGTTCAGTGGGTTATATGGGTCAAATTTGGCAAACTACTGTTCATGTGCCACATTTCCAACTTCAATCTTGCTTAAATGAGCCAATATAAGCTATTTTTGAAGAATTCTTAGTTGTTAAGATGATTTTAAAGGAATTGAGTGGACTGTGATCATATAAGCTTTTAGAGCCTTAAGCTATTTTAGCACCAGCTTGTATTATATTTTGTCTCTTTTTTTAGCACATTAAGTCAATTATTGATAGTAGTAAAGTTTCCTTTGTTCATTTTAGTCCAATAGTGTAGCAGCAGACTGCTGTCATTCTTGGTTTTTGCCTCAGCAGACCCTTGTTCCCTTTAGCTTATCTTTTTGCTTGATGATTGCTTATTACTTTGTTTAAGTGCTTATATATGTTCATTTATTGTTCAGCTTAGTTTATTTTTATCAGCTTTTTTTTTAGTTCATTTGAGCTTATTTGATTCATACAGTCAAAAAAAAAAGTCAAAAAATTGCAATTCTTTTTTTTAAAATTTTCTTTTGTCATTTAGCACGTAGGAAAATTATTTTGATACCCGTAGGTTCATTTTTCATAAAATGTTACGTTTTTACTCGTTATTATTTTCCGTTTTACGTTATTTTCTTTTTCGTTTTATTAGATGTTAGAAACCAATCAACCCTCGTTATTTCAAGCATTTTAATACCAAATCGAAAACGATATCCTCAATTTCACACCTCGTTGGGAGAACGACCCGGGTACACGCTTATCTGGTATATTACAATCGATTGTCGCGTCGAACAGTCGCGAGTTGACTTTTCTTTGTGAGAGGTTTGACTTGTGACGCGTTTTTTTTACCGACTAACCATTATGATATGATCTGTTCTGGGCTCGTGGTGGATTACTGTCCTACCTTACTCTTTATCCTTTCACTTCATTTATACCTTATGATATTATCCCCTATGTACCATACTATATTCTTTGTTCTTTATCATTTGCTTCGTTTGTATATATATCTGTTCACTGGGCTTTTTAAGCTCAGCCGCATTTCTTTTCCTACGGCAGGTTTTAGTTAGAAGCTGGGTTATGGGTGGAGAGTACTTTGGACTTAGAAGACTATACTTTGATTTGCTATCCTGGATTTAGAGATGACTAGAAGTGAATTACATTTTTAGACTTAGTAATTATTATTGTTCTCTTTTGTAACCTTGTATTTCAGAATTTTTCCCTTTGTAACCTTGGAAATTCATTTGTATTATTTAAGTCATATGCTTGTGTTTGCTTTGATATGTCACCATAACGTAATGCTTCTACCCTTATCGGGTTGGGGTGTTACAATTATGGTATCAGAGCCCAGGCTGCGACTTGTAGTACATTAAACCTTGACCTGTGAAGTTTGGACCATTAAGTTTCCACTGTAGGCGCTCATAAGACAACCTTTGAGAATTTACTTTAGGATCTCCCTTTAGGAACATAAGTTGTTGCCGGTGAGGAATGGGTAGACTAGGACATCTATGAATGTAGCATTGTTTCCGCATCACTCTGATTCGTGCCTCTGCCTTTAGCTATGCCTTATAAGAACATTTGTTTCAGAACCTAGAAAGTTTTGCAACCTAAGCTTAGTAACCAAGTATGTTTGGAATACCTCGGAAACTACATGGATACCTTACACCATTTAGGTTTCACCTTCTGATTTTGATCTCCAATTCCGATCTGTTTGATGAACAGTTTAATACCTTTCCGATCATCCCGAAGGTCATTCAACCATAATGTGTTTGACACATTTTGTGAATTCATTACTTATGCTGGATATAAAAGTATCATCTGATACTACTTAACTCTGCATAATCCATTACTACTCCCATGAGAACTCTGGTAATTATTAACAATGAATATATGGAGATTTGTTCCCCCCTCTTCGAATGATGAACCTTGCCTGCCAACCAGTTCCTTTGGAAGGATATGATGTAAATACTATCTCAGTACGAATTTGTTAACTGAGCAGGATGATGCTGATAACTGATATTCCATACATCTCACTTTTGACAATTATACGATGTTCGTATTACCGATGATGCACACCCTACCTGCTACTTACGCTAAGAAGCTAAACAGAATTCCAACACCTTGAACTGTTCGCTTATCTATCTCAACACTATGATGATGAACCATGTACTTGACCTTGATATATGAACTATCCGTCTGGCTTGACGACCGTATTCGTTCTACGGATCTGTTTACTCTTGATATAATTGACCTGGAGGTCTTTTGGTTATGGATTGGATGGCTTTCTTAAAGTTACCATAAACTACTGTATCCGATATGTGACCTTTAGCAATCTACTTCACCCTACTTTTGTTATGATGACTCTCAATCGCTTAAATCTGTTAAGATTAATGTTGCTATGGAAGCACAGACACCGATCTCATTTGATTGTCAAATTTCTCCTAACACCTATTAGTATCCACCCTTGGAAAGCTCTGGCATTGGAAGTATTTTGTTGTACGAAATTTTTCCGATGTTTTCTGACGAACCTCCTGGGATTCCCTCCTGCTCGGGAAGTAGAGTTGACATTGAACTGATCTCAGTTGACGAAGCCATAGTGCCATAGAAGTTGAGAGATTGAAGAAGCTGATGGAATATGATTTTGTTCACCTCAGTATTTCTCTTTGGATACTCCTGTTGGTATGAAAAAGAAAGAAAAAAGTATGCGGCAGCGTATCGACCATCGCGAACTTAACCGTATCACTATCCGAAATTATTATCCGTTCCCGCGTATCAATGATTAATTTTTTCTACCTTTGAAAATCCGTATCAGACAACATCTTTTGGATTTGAAGAAGTTGAATAAGACCACCACAAGAAACTCTGAGAAGCAGGTTTACTAACCGAGAGTAACCTCCGTGAAGTATTTCAGTTTTATTCATGAAGAAGAAGGTAGAAAATGTGAAATGATGTGAAAATTCCCTGAGATGATTTCTGAAGCTGCTTTTGTACCCGTTATAATCTTTATGAGCTTGATTGATGCCAATTGTATTGGCTAAAATGATCATAGTTCCGCGAGTATTTGGGCAAATTGTCATAGTATGACATTGTGTTGCGTTCAAAGACGAAATAGGAACATAGAGATTATTTCGTATTGAGTTAGAATAACCGTTTGTTCTGGAAGAGTAAGTTGATTGACGTTCAGAGATCGTAATAGAAAACACTACCATGTATCCTGCGAAGACTGAGATTTCCATCGAATGGACCAAGATTAATGACATCTACCGAAGCTAGAAACCTTACAGAAGAGTAGTGGAAGATGTTCACGGCACATAACCTGGTATTGACAGCAGCGGTGTTTACATTGAAGATTGGAAGACATTCTTGCGAAGACGAAGGTGGTGGAAAACATAGAAGGAGAATGTAATCGAGATGGCAAATTTGGAACTGTGCTAGAAGACCTGTCGAAGACACGTAGTCTTGCTTCTCTATTCATTTTAGTTGTACTAAGATGAATTGAGAGCAGAAGTAGACTTGCGGATGGAGGGATGCACAGTGATCGTGTCGGAGACTCCCGTTACTACACCACAATTTCAAGAGGAGTGCCGAAGGCTTGAGGGATCAGACTCAAGTTTATAATTCATTTTCACCCTATGATCGGATGGACAAACGTAGACAAACTACTCGGAGAAGAAATTTTGAAATCATGTATTTGAGTGGGCGATTTTGGAACAAACATTTGTGTTTGGATGAGTTGATTCTGTGAAGGATGAAGTTATTGATGACGTATTCACTTCTGCTTAACCCACTCAAGTTTCCGTTAACTGAGGATAAAACCCTTTGAATGATTTATGTTCCCTTGTGGTAATTCTGTTCTGTGTTCATTATGCGTTTGTTGGATGATGGTTTTGGTATGAGAAGTTTGATGAATTGTGGAAGACCTGACGCTTTTGACGACGTGCTTCATTTGATGCTTACTAAGTTCCGTTACGTTATTGTACGTTTTGCTTCTCTGATTTTGAATCCGTAATGATGTTGATTCAGACCAACCCTAGGGGATAAAAGGACTGTTAGGTGGTTAAGATAAGTTGCTATTTCACGACTTGAGATAAAGTATGGTCATCATGAGAGCATATTTATGTGATGCCAGTATTATGACGTCAGGCCAACGTGATAATACTTACATCATATAACGTGCACTTATTGTGATCATAGGATATTTCGAGGAGTGCCTTAGAAACCTTAGAATTTCTGATATCTGATTTAGACTTTAGGTTCATTCTACCTATACGCTTAATCTGCCTTCACCGTTATACGATTTGATACGTTTGGATACTCGACACGCGTTTGCTGACCTCTATACTTCCGATAAGAATCTTAGGTCCTGTTGTAGAGCTTTCTGCCGTTTGATGTTATCAAACAATCTAATTTCTGTCTGTATGGATTCGATCTGTTACTATGAAGGAGTACACCTATGTTTTGCTATATATACGTCTCACATTAGTTGAATCTGTTTCATTATGATCTGCTATGAGTTAAGATATGAGATTTTTTTTTTTTTTTTTTTATTTTATTTTATTTTTTTTTTGAGGAACAAGATCTGTTTGCTTATGAGAATGCCTTTGAAAGGTTATATTGAAGATGAGGCTATTTGAGGATCTGAAGAGTTAAGCGTATATATCACCCTCATATCTTCTGCGATTCGTTACGTTCTCATCTGATTTGTCTAATCAAATTCCACGGACGATATGTCGGTCAATTCCTACGTGTTACCTGTATCTCTTCCGAGGGGATACGATTATCATCTGTTACGATTGGTATTTTATTCTGTGATCTGGATTCAGTATGGTATGTCTATTCTGAGGAAGCTGAAGCTATTTTGACCAACAAAGTAGATTCATGAGAAACAAGTCTTTCACATTTCTGTTCACAGTCCGTTGTGCTCCGTTTCGTTTCGCTTTAATTTTCGAGGACGAAAATTTTCTTTTAGAGGGGTAGAGTTGTAAAACCCCGAATTTTTAATTCCTAATTTACGTCTAATTTTGAATTTTTCCCTAAAGTTGTAATAATTTATTGTGAATCCTAAACTCTTCATACGATTTTCACATGGACAAGATCCTTAATTTCCATAATCCTAAACTTACCTACACGTTTATACATTAAAGAGATTAAAACCATATTTGTGGAATTTCTAAACACTTCACACATTAATATTTGGAGACAAGCACAAATAACACGGCAAATAATTTAACAAATTAGAAGATATGTATTTCCACCTCTTGCCCTATTAATCACACGTTTTTCCTAAGCCACAAGACACGTTTTTTCACCTCTCGTAAAACTCTAAACGGATTCCAAGTATTTCTCTACAAAGATATAAGAGTCGAAGGGATAACCCAGTTCAGTTGAGGGCTGTGACCTTTTGGTTTTCGATTCATGTTTGTGCACGTGAGTACTTCACATGATCTAAATCGCGTTCGGGGAGAGGGTTGCAAGATTTAAATTGCCATTGTAGTTGTAGCAGCTTTGGTGTTCGTATACGACTGTCTTCGAGTGCAACCTTGCCTTTTCTTTCGATCCATCTGGTTCTGCCTCAAGGTATTCTTGACCTTATATCATTGTATTCATGAAAAAATGATACCAAAATTTGTTATACGTTAATAAAGAAACCCAATCTAATCGAGTTTTGCTGCTACATCCTGTTAATATAAAACCTGATATCGTTCAAATAACATATATGTGTAAAAGAGTGTCGTACGGAAGTTTTGTAAACAAACAAGGCCGAGTCCTGTTATTCCTCCTCTTCGAGCAGCCCTTAATTCAGCCTAAGTGTCAAAAGATAAAATAAAATAAAAACAACTGAAAACCCTAGATACAACTAGCGAAGACTGTGGGTTTTTCGAGGGGTTCGAGTGTGTTTGTCTCGTTATTTCTTTGTGTGGGTAACGGGCTGTGTCGACCTGGGTGAATGAACCCAGGTTACATACTGCCTTAGTCGTTTCGAATGGTGTTGTCGTGCTTAGTTGCTGCTCATTTGAAAACCCCTCGCATCATTTTTTTGGCTCGTTAAAAACTGGTGGGCGTGGACCTTTTTTTTGTGTGTGTCGATGTGTGCATGAGAATAGAGACTAATAACATGTGTAGAAAATCATTAAAAAAAATCAGACTTTAGTGTCTTGTTATGTCACGCTATATGGTCACAGAAAATCATAAAATTATACGCCACATGTTGATGAATTGTGTCACTTTTGTGGGCTGGTTTTACACCTTCGTTTTCAGCCATTGTCTAACTATAAATACACCAAATCAAGCCCTATTTGGCACCGTGAATGCACATTAAATGGATCTCAAAAATAGGAACTCTAGGTTGCAGTTTAACGAGGGGTTTGTTTGAGTTCATGTGGAATCTTGGAGGGTGTCTTGGCTCGTTAAATCCTCTTTGTGTGGGCTGTTTTGTGTGTCGTTTGTGTGAGTGTAAAAACCTCGATCAATATGTTACTATAATCGCATTTTGTGTGGTGTTGGTTGTGGATTGTTTGGCTGCTCATTACGTCACCTCGCGAACACTTTCATTTGTGCCTCGTAATGATTTGTAATGCCCTAGTTGTGTTCTCGTTATGGTGACTACCGAGAGTATCTGTGCTCGTTGCGTCTCGATATGAATAAGTCCCATCGAAAGTGTGTTTTGGTCTCGGCGTACATAATGATACCGAGATAGGAGTTTGTTTAATTTGGTCTTGGTACGGTTTCGTGGTTCGAGTACGTTACGTTTCCGGTTCGTGTAGAAATATAAACGCCATGCAAATTTCTTTCTGAATTCATGCACTTGCATGGTGGCATATATATTAAAATCCAATATTAACACATTTTAACCTAAACTTTGATTACTAAACCCTATACTTTGCTAAAATAACATATACGACCCTAAACTTATATAATTATCAGTGTGAACCTTAAACTATTAATATTGTCACGTTTGATACCTTCAATTGATTAAATGATAACTTTGGATATTAATGACTAACGTTTCTTAATTTGGGGACTTTCTCAATATGGACACTTACTATTTATATAAACTCACTAAAACAGGAAAGTTGATATTTTAGCACCAGCTTGTATTATATTTTGTCTCTTTTTTTAGCACATTAAGTCAATTATTGATAGTAGTAAAGTTTCCTTTGTTCATTTTAGTCCAATAGTGTAGCAGCAGACTGCTGTCATTCTTGGTTTTTGCCTCAGCAGACCCTTGTTCCCTTTAGCTTATCTTTTTGCTTGATGATTGCTTATTACTTTGTTTAAGTGCTTATATATGTTCATTTATTGCTCAGCTTAGTTTATTTTTATCAGGTTTTTTTTTGTTCATTTGAGCTTATTTGATTCATACAGTCAAAAAAAAAAAAAAAAAAAAAAAAAAAAAAAGTCAAAAAATTGCAATTCTTTTTTTTAAAATTTTCTTTTGTCATTTAGCACGTAGGAAAATTATTTTGATACCCGTAGGTTCATTTTTCATAAAATGTTACGTTTTTACTCGTTATTATTTTCCGTTTTACGTTATTTTCATTTTCGTTTTATTAGATGTTAGAAACCAATCAACCCTCATTATTTCAAGCATTTTAATACCAAATCGAAAACGATATCCTCAATTTCACACCTCGTTGGGAGAACGACCCGGGTACACGCTTATCCGGTATATTACAATCGATTGTCGCGTCGAACAGTCGCGAGTTGACTTTTCTTTGTGAGAGGTTTGACTTGTGACGCGTTTTTTTTACCGACTAACCATTATGATATGATCTGTTCTGGGCTCGTGGTGGATTACTGTCCTACCTTACTCTTTATCCTTTCACTTCATTTATACCTTATGATATTATCCCCAATGTACCATACTATATTCTTTGTTCTTTATCATTTGCTTCGTTTGTATATATATCTGTTCACTGGGCTTTTTAAGCTCAGCCGCATTTCTTTTCCTGCGGCAGGTTTTAGTTGGAAGCTGGGTTATGGGTGGAGAGTACTTTGGACTTAGAAGACTATACTTTGATTTGCTATCCTGGATTTAGAGATGACTAGAAGAGAATTACATTTTTAGACTTAGTATTTATTGTTGTTCTCTTTTGTAACCTTGTATTTCAGAATTTTTCCCTTTGTAACCTCGGAAATTCATTTGTATTATTTAAGTCATATGCTTGTGTTTGCTTTGATATGTCACCATAACGTAATGCTTCTACCCTTATCGGGTTGGGGTGTTACACCTTGGTTGCCCTAAAGGCCTTGGTTGGGCTTTGTGATGGACTTGGGCTTTTGTTGCATTTCTTTAACTTTATTTAACTAAGACCAACACAAGCCCTTACAATACATAACTATACCACACGACACACTTAGTAAAACAACTACAAATGACCATCACTTTCTAAAAAATATAAAAGCTAACAGAAGGAATTATCTGAGCAGTTGAAGGAACTGTCAGATAAAGGATTCATCCAACCAAGCTCATCACCTTGGGGAGCACCAGTCTTGTTTGTCAAAAAGAAAAACGGAACATTCCGAATGTGTATAGATTATAGAGAGTTGAACAAACTCACAGTGAAAAATCGATACCCATTACCACGGATTGACGATCTATTCGACCAACTACAAGGATCGAGTGTTTACTCAAAGATCGATCTGAGATCGGGATACCATCAATTGAGAGTTAGGGAAGAAGACATACCCAAAACAGCTTTTCGAACACGGTACGGGCATTATGAGTTTCGAGTAATGCCATTTGGTCTTACCAACGCACCAGCAGTGTTCATGGATCTAATGAACCGAGTGTGCAAGCCATACTTGGACAAATTCGTGATCGTATTCATCGACGATATCCTAATCTACTCACGTAACGAAAAAGAGCATGCTGAACACTTGAGAACCATTTTGGAATTACTCAAGCAAGAAAAACTGTATGCGAAATTTTCCAAATGTGATTTTTGGATTTCCACTGTCCAATTCCTAGGCCACATCATCGACAGTCAAGGTATTCACGTTGACCCGGCTAAGATTGAAGCAGTAAAAGGTTGGACTTCGCCCACCACTCCCACTGAAATCCGTCAATTTCTAGGACTCGCTGGTTACTATCGAAGGTTTATAGAAGGTTTTTCCAAAATCGCAAAACCATTGACAAAACTCACCCAGAAGAACAAGAAGTACATCTGGGGAGAGAAACAAGAGTCAGCATTCCAACTTCTCAAGCAGAAACTCTGTGAAGCACCAATTTCAGCACTACCGGACGGAAGTGACGACTTTGTAGTGTATTGCGACGCATCTCATCACGGCTTAGGTGCAGTGTTAATGCAAAGAAACAAAGTCATAGCTTACACGTCTCGACAGCTCAAGAAAAATGAGGAAAACTATACCACTCATGATTTAGAACTAGGAGCAGTAGTATTCGCTCTTAAGATATGGAGACATTACCTATACGGTACAAAGTGCACGATTTTCACCGATCACAAAAGTCTTCAACACATACTAGATCAGAAGGAACTAAACATGAGACAGCGTCGTTGGTTGGAACTACTCAACGACTACGATTGTGAAATTCGCTACCACCCCGGTAAAGCGAATGTCGTGGCCGACGTGTTAAGTAGAAAGGAAAGGATCAAATCTCTTAGAGTTCGATCGTTAGGAATGACAATCTGTTCACCACTCCCATCTCAAATTCTAATAGCCCAGTCGGAAGCTCTTCAGGAAGAGAACCGACCTCACGAAAAGATCGATGGCATGCCAGAAAGTGAGAACAGATTCGTAAGAAGAGCCGATGGAATATTATGTTTCAAGGAGAGATGCTGGATTCCTCTCTACGGAGGTATTCGAGATCTTATCATGCATGAATCTCACAAGTCTAAATATTCCATCCATCCCGGATCCAACAAGATGTACCAAGATCTCAAGCAACTTTACTGGTGGCCAAACATGAAAGCCGACATCGCGACGTATGTTGGGAAATGTTTGACTTGTTCAAGAGTCAAGGCTGAAAGCCAGAAACCATCAGGACTACTTGTACAACCTGAGTTACCAGTCTGGAAATGGGAAAGAATCACTATGGATTTTATTACCAAGTTACCAAGAACGTCGACCGGTTTAGACACAATCTGGGTTATCGTCGACCGTTTGACCAAATCTGCCCATTTTCTGCCTATCAAAGAAACTGACGAGATGGATACACTCGCTCAGTTATACTTCAAAGAAATCATAATACGGCATGGAGTCCCAATCTCCATCATCTCGGATAGAGACAGCCGATTCACCTCAGGATTTTGGCAATCTCTACAGAAAGCTCTCGGTACTCGTCTGGACATGAGCACCGCCTATCATCCCCAGACTGATGGACAAAGTGAAAGAACAATCCAAACCTTGGAGGATATGCTTCGAGCATGTGTCATTGACTTCGGAAAAGGTTGGGATAAACACTTACCATTGGTTGAGTTCTTTTACAATAATAGTTATCACGCTAGTTTAAAAGCCGCACCTTTCGAGGCACTTTACGGGAGAAAGTGCAGATCGCCTGTCTGTTGGACGGAAGTTGGAGACATGCAACTTACCGGACCAGAACTGATTCACGACACGACAGAGAAGATACTCAAAATCAAACAGCGTCTCCAAGCCGCTCGTGACAGACAGAAGAGTTATGCGGATGTGAGAAGGAAACCTATGGAATTTGAAGTTGGAGATAGAGTTATGCTAAAAGTTTCTCCCTGGAAGGGAATGATACGCTTTGGGAAGCGTGGAAAACTAAACCCGAGGTACATTGGACCTTTCATGATCCTTGAAAGAGTTGGTCCAGTTGCCTATAAATTGGAACTTCCAGAAGAACTCAGTAGGGTACACCCTACATTCCACGTATCACAACTAAAGAAATGTTTTTCGGATGAAACTCTCATCATTCCGCTGAAAGAAATTAAACTGGACGACAAACTTGTGTTCACAGAGGAACCCGTAGAAATAATGGATAGAGAAGTGAAGCAACTTAAGCAGAACCGTATTCCCATTGTAAAAGTTAGATGGAACTCTAAGAGGGGACCAACATACACATTGGAACGCGAAGACCAGATCCATGAAAAATATCCACACCTATTTTCGTAAACCACGCTCGTTAGATATCTTAGACTTGAATTCCGGGACGGAATTCAGAATGAGGGAGGGGTACTATAGGATCCTACGAAAAACCGTTGTAATTAATCTCAATGATTAATGATAACCTTGTGTTACCGTTTAATAAAACCCATTTTTACGGGGAAATTTAAACTTTTCTCTTAGTGTTATTATTATCACGATACGTTTCATATATATATATATATATTCAATATAACACGAACACAATACACAATCCGACCACGACGTCAATGATCCATCATCAACGACAAATGACGATACTCACGACAAAACTTAACATTTCTATTATAATACATTTAACTCTAAACTCATTCTTCTTACAAAATATACTTAACTAATCACACTTAATATCACTTAATTAAAACCAAATCACTAATCCTAATTCTAACCAAACGGATCACCAAGCTCAGCCCAAAACTCAGCCCAACAAAACAAGCCCAACACCTTTTTATAGTTACTCTTTTCTTTTCTTTCTTTGTTAAACCCGATCGCCAACACCCTCTTAAACACCCTCGTATCTCCAAAATATCGAACGTGAACCATACATGTTTTTATACCGTCGAATGCACTACCCAACTAGCTACCCTCGAGCAAAAATCCAGCCATAGATAATGATCGAATGTGCAGTAACCACAACCCTTTTGTTTGTCCCATTTTCGACTAAACCGAATGGAAATAAAGACTAGGACTATCCGTTTTGACTCCCGACTTTTGCTACGACCTCGAAACTCTTTTCTTCACATTTCCATACGTGTGTAAAAGAGACATGAGGCCAGGAGAAATTTGTGACACGTCCATATTATTATTTGAGTTCGAAAGATGCAAGAAAACGTGTGGATATACCCACACAAGCCAAAACGTGATATGACTAATCATACCAAATCTTTTCAAATATCTCACAAGATCATGAAACAGATTTTATATGTACTCCCATCACTGTGACTCCCACAGTAACCTTTAATGATTGTAAAAAGTACACAAGTCAACCAAAGGATGTGCTATCTCCTTCTATATATTTCACACCCACTTGGCAACTTCCATACCCATTCGACATACCCATTTCACTGCCATAATAACTTTAAAACTACCAAAAAGTCTTTGTCTCTCTTTTGGGATGCAAATCGAGTAGAAGGAGTGAATACGTAAAAGGTATTCGTGCTACAATCTTTCTGTCCCAACTGTGTGCTTCGTTCGAACCTCCACAAAACTCTTCACCACCTTTTCTAGAGGTGTGGTATGTATTCGTGCCCTTCTTTCATATCTATTACACGTAGACATATTTCTCATGCATACCATCAAAACGTTCGAACGTAATATATTTTCTTGTGCATGTCACGTAAATATTAAGAGGAAGAAACTCATGCATGTACTCATAAAAACGTTTAGAAACCTTATGGAACGACCACAGTCATAATAGCCCACCCTTATATGTTATATTCGAACACATGACATTCACATCATATACGTTAGAAAATATCAAAATGTGACTAAGTGTTCTATTCGTTAAAAACTGCTTCGAACTACCTACTTCACACCATCATTACTTCGTAATTTTACATATAACGTGTGTATATTTTTACACCTTTCGACATTCTACATGACCTAGAACATCATTCGTCTTTTGAGACCTTACCCATAAGCTCCCCTCGACATCTAAAACGGACCATTCTAAACACTACTTGACCGACTATTTTGAAAACAAGTGGAAATAAACTAAGTGCTTGAAACTGGAAAAATCGTCCCGACATAGTCTACCTCATGACCCATTTATTTCAAAATCGTGAATGTAACGCCTATATATTTTTGCTCATCTCGATAGTACACCTATAAAACTACATGTTTTGTATTTTACATTTGCTCTCATAAGCTCAGTTGGGCGCTCGAATAGGCTCAAGTTAAACTACGATCGCTAAATCCTTTCATTTTCAGAAAAATAAAACACGTATTCGACATGGGCCTAATTTAAGCCCAATAAGACTTAGCGACTGGTAAGCCCAGCGGGCCCATAAAATATATTTTTAGATTCATAAAAACAGCCCAAATCCAGGCCCAAAATATTTTACATGTCCTAGCCTCTAGATCTCTTAACGGGCAACAAGTTATTTCGCTATTCGGCCCATTAGACCAAAAATAAGTCCTTTTCTGAAATAAGCACTTGAAATAAGTTGTAATAAACTTAATTAGACAATAGAAATTTTTAAAACATTTTTCCCGTAACTTTCGTGTAAAAAGGACTAGATTTGTAACTCGTTTCCACATTGAGGGACTAAAACTGCCAAACTATGAAACTAATGGACTGAAGCTGTGAAAACAGTATGTAAAGGACTTAAAGCGACCAATAGTCCAACCCCGAGTCTTATATGCACATAAGGACAAGTTTTGGACTATATTTGAACTTTGGACTTAACGAAGGACTAACGACGTAACGCAAACTCCGTTAGGGTAAAATGTGTAAAATCTGGAAATGGTCAAGGAACTACTATTTTTATTTTGCATTCTTACATTATTTCTTATTTTCATCATATCATTCACCACATGCATATTTTTATAGTTTATATTCGTAACATTTAACTTTCGTTAATCATTATAGCAAAAATTGTATGAATTAGCATTCACTTTCATTTAGTTAATTAAAGAGTAGTATTTCGGAAAGTATGACATAAAACTCATAATCATCACGCATCACTATACTTATTTTTGAACTACAACCATATTAAGTATAATCCATACTCACTTGACGACCAAAACGTTAACCATTACGGTTATCCATTATTCATGATTCATTTCACATCCATCACTCATATATAGTCAGAAACTCAGACATTTACATTTATCAGGTTCTGTACTAAGGTCAATATCTTGATCAACTCTGAAATTCCTTTCACCATCACTAGTAACGCTTAAGGTGAGTCATGGCCTCACTTTTTACTGATTTAACTATTTTAAACTCCGTGAGGGGGATACATGCTATAAACAGATCACAAGTATTTTTCTTTGTATGCTTACCTGACTTGATATATGCCTAAGTTACCTTATTGCCATAAGACCCTCTATCATGAGCCATTAATCACTGCGGTGAACGCGAATATAATGAATAGATCTATTGGAGGTTGACGACCTGTCCCACTAATACTTTGACGGAATGCTTTTTGCTAGTCGTATTAGTCGCGATGTATTATATTTGAGAAAAATAGGAATTGGCAAATCACCTATTACTCGAGGGCACATAACCATCAGTACCCCTGATGTGACTCCTCCGTTTTACGGTACTTTGTTAACGTTTGCGTGTCATGAGACTTAGGGCAATATATGAACTGCGATATCAACTTTTAAACTGATTGTATCTCCAATACAATCCTACTTGTGCATCGAACTGATTATTAAACTATAAACTCCATGATTTCACTCAACATTATGTTGACTTTTAAGCATGTATCTCAGGAAATTAGCGGAGTGGATCAAGGCATGGAGCGGGCACAAACCTATCTTAAATAAGGGTGTAAAAATAAAGTTTGTAATTCAGTTAAAATAATGTTTCCTTGGAGAAACTGTTTGCACTCTGATATAAAACTTTGTAACTGAATTTCTATTATGGACCTATGTTATTTATAAATGCCTTTCTTGGGCTACTTTCTATAATTTTGACTTCGATCCTCTCGGTAATACCCCAATTAGACTTCCGCTGCTATAAAGAAAATTTGGGGGTGTTACATTATGTTCCAATGTGGTTCAGGAAGGAGTTCTATTACTCAACATACCACAATTATCTAAGTCCAGTTGGTGGTATTGACTTTTGGCCTGACCAGAGTCAATACTCAAAAGTTTTACCTCCAAAACCTAAATCAATGCTTGGTAGGCCAAGAAAGAAAAGGATTAGGTCAAAAGGTGAAGGTGGAAGCTCAACAAGAGTTTCAAAGGTAGGTGTTTCTATGACATGTCAAAATTGCTTTAAAGTAGGTCATAACAAGAAAGGATGTAGGGAAGCAACTGTTGAGAAACCTGTTAAGCAAAAAAGAAAATTGGGTAGGCCAAGTAAGCAGGATGCTAGTGTTGATGGGTCTAATAATGTTGCTAGGGCTGATAATGTTGACATGTCTACTAGTGTTGCTAGGTCTGATAGTCTTGACAGGTCTGCTACTGTGGGGGGTCATAGGGGGTCAGTTGTGGATGTTAGAGTAACTGGTTTAAGTGGGAGTGGAAGTGGAAGTGGTAGTGGTGGAATTGTTAGGGGAACTGATATCCCAGGTCTCATTAATAGACAACAAAATGCTTTTAAAAAAGTTGGTAGGGTGAATTTTGCAACCAGTAGTTCACCTGGTAGAGTGGTTCAGCCAAAGAAGCTTAGAAGGGGCTTTGCAAATTGGTTTGGTGAGGAGAGGCCAAGTCAAGGTAGTGAAACAAATCAAGTTACTCCTTCTACATGTTCTACTCAGAGTAGTCAAACAAATCAAGTTACTCCTACAATTCCTACTCAAAGTAGTCAAGCTGCCCCAATTCCTAATCCAAGTGCTCAAGCTGCCCCAATTGTTACTCAAAGTACTCAAGCTGCCTCAATTGTTAGACCAAGAAATTGGTATGAAAGTGTCATTCAAAGAAGAAGGGAACCAAGTCAGAGGATCCTCCAAAGAAAGCTAACAAAGAAGGTCCCAGGTGAAGGAAGTTCAAAAGACAATGCAATGGAGTTGGATTAACCAGTTAATTAACTATATTGTTGCCATATTTTGTATGTTATTTCTGGCAACCAAAACTTATGCACAGATTGCCATCTTTTGTATACTAATTTGGGCAATCAAACAATATTAACTGTTATGTAATTACTCTATGGTTCTGTAGGGTGTTTAATTATGTAATTTGACTTTATGAAGTCAACTTTATGGTTTAATACAGTCAAATGGCCTTATAATGGTCATATTCAGGATTTTGGTTAATTTAGATTCCTTGTCTGCACATGGACTGTTTTTTTCAACATGTTGTCTACTTTGTGAATTGAGATTCCTGGACATTAGCATGCAGGTTTGACTGTTTTTTGGACATTCCTGCACAAGTGAACTGTTATGAGATTCTTGACCTGCAAAAGCTAAAGCAGTTGGTAGGTATAACTCTTTTTTTCCTATATAAAAACCAAACAAACCAAACATACACAAACCACACCATTCAATCATCTAAAACAATGTCTTCCACCAAGAAAGGTTGATGCAAACACACCATAATTTCACTTGTGCAGGCTGTTTATTCCTTTTTTACATAAAATTCTTTTATTTTATTTTTTATTTATTTATTTTTTTTTTGACTGTGCAGAAATCATCAACATTTCAAGCACTGAAACCATTTCAAGCAGTGAAACAAGTTCTGATGTTCCAGATTACCCTTTCCCTTGGTCATCCTACTTTCCAAGTACTTATTCAGGTTCAATGTCAACAAAAAATGATGCTAGGAAGATTCAAGATCCAAAACAGAAGGCAAAACATGCTTTTGAAAACAGGCACAAGGTTCTTGGCCTTCCCAATGAATATACCTGTGAAGAAATTGGTATGAAACCATTTGTTGCAAAAACCCCAAAAGCTTCTTCAAAAGGTAAGGGAAAAAGACCAGTAGGTTAGTTGACTTTCATTGGTTTGTGCAAGTTTAATTTCCCTTCAATAAAGTGGTTGTAAAACTTAGGAACTACTTCATTTGACTTTCTTTAGTCAAATTTCTAGTGTAATGAAGTTAAATGAGTTGTAACACTCATCTTTATGATATCCATGCTAAGTAGAAACTACAAATACAGGAAAACACACTGCTAGTGTATATACCATTAAAAATTGCAAATTTTTCATTGCCAAACAAAATGTTGACTTTATGGAGTCAATAACCATTACAACAACCTAAAACTACTTACCATCTACCTATATCAGTTGACTAATTTCATTCCTAACACAACACAAAAGACCATTAAAATCCCAATCAAAATAAGAAAAATTCGGTCATACAATTGTAATTTTGACTTTGTACAAGTCAACTCACTAACCAACTGCTTCTTTTCCATTGTAAGAAGAGCAATGTGTTCTTGCAGCTCATTGTTTTGATTCCCTCTCTTGGCCTTTTGATGCTCTTCAAATAGCAATTCCCTATAATAATCACTTGGTAAATCATCATCAAAAAATTCATAGTAACCACACTTTTTGCGCTTATCCTGTAATTACCAAACAAAATCACCATCAATTGGAGAGTATCATTCCTCATAGAAAACAAAATTAAATTAGGGCTTACATATTTGGGACAAGCAATGAAACGTTTCCTTGGATTCTCCTTTGTCCACACCGTTTTCACAGTCATAGCTAGGCCACAACCACAGTGAGATGTAACATACTTATCCGTCGCTCTTGGTGTTCCTGGAGCGTATTGTGCCATGATCAATTTGGGATTTTGGATTGGAACGTTATACAGTAAAAATCTTGGTGGTGGTGGGTTTTTATGAGTGAATGGGGAAGAAAGAGGGAATTATTGACGTTATATAAGGCGAAAAAAATTTATGCCAGCGTGGATATCCAACGTGGCTAATTATAAACGGTAAACAGCTTAATCTCCCGTTAATACACAGAATAGTCAAGATTAGTAAGTTACCTGTATTCTTTTGCGAGATTAATAGTTCATTGTACAACTTAGTATATGGTGTCAAGTTGGATACATTTACATATCATTATCCCTAAGTATAAAAACATAAATGATTTCAAGATTGCACCAACAAAGAAAAAGAAAACGAAAGTATTGGTAGTATCAAATGTTGGAGGTTTAAGAGTGTCAAATGTTGCTGATGATTTTAGGCTAGGAATTCCCTTTTTTATTGAGATGTAGAGAGAGAGAAAAAAAAAAAAAAAAAAAAAAAAAAAAAAAAAAAAATGCATGTACTTAGTACTTTAGTAGCACATATTTATTAGTTTTGGGACAAATTTAAAATTTAGAGACAAACCACTCCTTAAAAGAATCCAACTCTCCAGTTTTTCCTATATTACTAACATGCATACGTTCGTCTAGGGTTTCGATCGTTTCCATCAGTTTCAGAATCGGTGTTGATTGATCTTAAAGGTTTTGAATCGCTCTTTTCTAGACCTGTAAATTTTCTAACTTTGGGATCGTACTTACATCTTCAATCTCTCAAAAATAATCAAGAATCTACATGGCGGTGCCTGAAGTTACTGTTATCTGTATCGACAATTCCAAATGGATGGGCTTAAACTAGTTAAGGCTCAAATTGATGCTTTTAATTTCTATTGCCAAACTAAAATTCAGTCTAATCCGGAAAATACCGTGTCCGTAGTGACACTCGGTCGTGAATACTTTCGTTTTTTGCTTCTTCCTACCAATGATCTTGACAAAATCCTGGGCTGCATCCGACCTATGATATGTGGCGGTGAGTTGGACTTTATAGAAGGGCTTCAGTGTGCCCAGATGGGTTTTGCACATTCTCCCCCAGATATGCGAAAAAGGATGCTTTTGTTTGCTGGAGGGTATGTATGTATACTTATGCTTAGATGTTTTATATATATGTTTGCTCTTATTATATCTAAATATTTGTGTGTGTGTTTCTTGGTTGCCAGTCCTACAGATTTTGATCATGAACTGGCGGTGATGTTTGGAAATGTTTTAAAAGAGCGGGATATAGCTGTTGATGTGGTGAACTTCTGTCTAGAGAGAAAACACAAATTTAGGAGGAGTGCGCTTAATGCATTTGTCGCTGCTGTGAATTCGAATAATAATGGTGGCAGCCACATTAAACACGTGAAATCTGGATCTTCTATCTGTGATGTCCTAGCCAGGGCTCCATCGATCATCACGCTCGTTTCAGTGGAAAAAGAGGAGATAGTTGCTGCTGCAGATGATGAACATGTTCAAGCTCGGCGGATGAAGAAGAAGGATAATCAGTTGTTAGTTAGTTATGATCTAAAAACATATTAACCATGCAATATGAACATGTCGATCACTTCGCTACCGTAACTACTTTCATTAAGGTTTAATTCTTCTATTGCCCCAATTTACTAGCTGTTTCGATTGTGTTTGTGTTGTTTGTAATTCTGTTAGACCTAATTGATATGAAGACATGTGTGTAACTGTATCTCTGTTTTATGATTAAGTGAAGCACCATACTTGTAGGTTGATTATTTCTGTTTATTTTGCCCCAATTTTGAATGTCTTATTTTGCCCTAATTTGCTTTTGTTTATTGTTATATGTTAGCTACTTGAGATTTGAATAATGTCGATTTTGTTGAATTACGACATCATAAATTAGTTATTTTTGTAGTTTGTTCTTGTTAGCATTATCGCTTATTGTTGCGGTATTTGCATCCTAAGTGTGTGTGTGTGTGTGTGTGTGTGTGGAGCAAATGATTGTAGGGGATGTTTGGGATTGCAAGTGAAATAAAGTAATCTGTAAGTAAAATAAGCTGAAAGTTGACTAGTTAAATTTTAACTAATCTTTAAGTTGTAAATTGTCACTTGTAATGATCTATTTTGTTTATGCGAGTTGTGCTTAATGATCAGTTTGCATTCTTCTTTTAGTGTTCTGTTGGCTAATGTTGATTAATACTAGTTGATGTGAGCTCGTATAATACCGTTGAGTTGAGTTTTGTCGGCAAGTAGGGGAAGAGGATGGATGTACATACAGAGAACAAATAGTAAGGGTCTTATTTGTTCTTATTGCCAACCAAAGAGTCCTTGAAAGTAGAACTGTGGGAAGTGACGTAGTGTTTCGTATCAAATTGTTTTTCTTCTAAGTGCAGTACCAAAATATTCAAACAGAGAAATGAAATCGTTAAGAGGATTGAAAACATAAAGTAAAAGGTTTAGCACACTATTAGAATTGTAGTTTATTAAGAGGATTACTTGTCGCTCGTGTTGGTTGGCTTGGCCCACCTCGGCCGCAGCCATGGTACACATAGAATCTAGTTGTTCCACCTGGTATGGTGCAGCAACCATTTTTCCATGTTCTATTGTATCAATTGTTATTGGCATGGTTTATACATACCCTACTCTATTTTTTATACATACACTACTCTATTAGGAGGGTGTACTTGTCCCTTTTTTTTTTTTTTTTTCTTTTATACTTTTTGTCTTTTTGTTGTCTTTTGTTTTTGTTTTTTTTTTTTTTTTTTTTTTTTTTTATTTGTTAGTTTGTAATGTTTTATATAGTATATATTTTTTTGTAATGTTTTTTTTTTGTGTTTATTTGTTACGTTTATATAATTAACGCCTAATGCATAATAATTTACATAATAATTTGCATAATAATTTACAACATTAATGAATAATGTTATTATTAATTTAAATAAATTTTCAATCATTTACGATATAATAAAAACAGTTATTTACAACATAAATCAATAATCATTCACAATGTTTTGTCGGTATAATTATTTACAACGTAAATCAATAATCATTTACAACGTTTCGTCTGTATAATTATCTAGTCATTTGTCGATGTTGATATATAGTTTGCCATTCCGCTGCAACAGGCTGTCTGAAATACCTCCATTGTGGGTGGTTATGCGGAAGTGGAAAATTTGGGTCTAGATTCGGTACAATGTAGTGAGCCCCCACACGGGCAATCACAATAGGGTCGGTTCTTGGTGATGAGCTTGGCCCGGTAAAAAGCGGAAAAGTTGTGTTCCAACCATCATCTGACATAAATACAAGAGGTTGTTGGATCGCTGAAGCGATAACCACCCCCGTGTTTGGCATCCACATCCAGTGATCTTGAGGTGCATCTTCATCTACATTGAACCAGTCTATTGAATGGCGAAGTTGTTCATACTCCCTTTGCGTAAACATAGCTATGTAAGTTTGACTATGCTGGGCTAACTCTTGCAGTAACATAAGTCTGACCTCGGGCCACCTATTTTCTTCTTGAACAAGATTGTGAGCAACGCACCGAAACCCACAATTTCCATCACTAGCCACATTATATATACTTATTACATATGGACGGAAAAGCGATGGAATATGCTTAATAAAAGCATTGCTCGTGAGATCTCCAACATATAATCTGTGGCGTGGACTATCACCCGTGTCTTGTGTAGGTCTTTGAGGTTCTCTCTGCAAGTCCGGGACTCTCGTAGATCTTGAATTTGTTCTATCACCTGTGTAAGAACTATGTCTTGGAGGTTCTCTCTGCAAGTCCGGGACTCTCGTAGATCTTGAATTTGTTCTATCACCTGTGTAAGAACTATGTCTTGGAGGTTCTCTCTGCAAGTCCGGGACTCTCGTAGATCTTGAATTTGTACTTCTTCGGTGATCTACGATTGGTACTTCATTCAAGTCTGGGAATTCATTCAAGTCCGGGACTTTTGTAGCCTTAGACCTTTGCGCCTTTGCGCTCGGACGTCCACGTGTGTTTTCCTGAACAACAGGTTGACGTATGTCAACAGATTCAGGTTTGTATATCCCTTTAAGCTTCATTAACAAATTTTTCTTGAAAAACGACGACGCTTTGCCATAAACACTCTTGAATTCTTGGACTTCATTTTCCAACGAAGTATCATCATCATCATCATCATCATCATCATAATCCTCATCATCATCATCATCATCATCATCATCATCATCATCATCATCATCATCATCCACAAGATTGATGACACTAGGCCACGGTACAGACAGGGTTCTCCAAAATATATCAATATCATCCAACGGAATGGGCACACCTGCTCATTAAAAGTGACTTATGTAAAACCATTTCGTGAAAGCATTCATTAAAAGTGACTTTAATATACTTACCATGAATTCGATAGATCATCATTTCATGAAAGCACGGTAGTCCATAAACTGATCGCAACTGATGGCTACAATCCTCTGGGGCGATCTTCAGGAGGAGTTCTTTGTGCATGAGTTTAAAAGCGTGTTTGGAAACTTTATACAATAACTCTGAAAAAATTGGTATATCACATTTATTTATTTTCTCATTTATGCTTCTATTAAAACTCTCTCGTATCGAACTCTTTTGAGAAATAATAATTTTATCAATCGCAACCAACAACGTGTTTAAGTTGGACTGTCTGCCGTTCAAATATAATTTCAACAACGCGTGATGAGCCTCAACTCTACACGTTGTTGTCTGGCCGTAGCTGCGATATTGATCGGTAATATACGAGAGAAACATGTCTCCGTACTCTCGCACCCAGTTATATAGATACCGAGCAGTATCTGAAAAAAAATAATGAATTAATACAAGGTCAACCGGGTGCATATTTATTAAATAATAAAAACAACGAATTAATAATTAAGTACCCGCACGGTCGACCAATCGTTGTTGTAGGCGTTCATAACGTCGCACAAAATCCTCGCGTGTCGGAGCTTTAACCATCCACTCCCATGCGTGTTTAATGGGCTCGTACTCGTCTTGTGAGTATGCGGGAATTCTGGTTTTGCAATGCTGAAGAATATTTTGGGAAATATGCCATCGACAGAGTAATTTGTCAGCATGCGGGAATTCTGCTCTACATGCCCCAACCAATGCTAAGTCTCTGTCAGTGACAATAACACGTGGGTAGTATCTTTCGTCTATCACCATCTTCACACGTTGCAATACCCATCGAAAATTAGTCGTTTTTTCAGCGTTTAAAAAGCTATACGCCATTGAAAATGTTTTATTTGTTGAAGTTAATCCGACAATTTCCAAAAATGGCATTTTATAATGCGTGGTATTGTACGTGGAGTCCATTAGCATGATTTGAGGGAATGTACACCATAAAGCATACGACGCAGGGTGAACAAAAAATAGTTCCTCAAGCTCATTATTCTCACTTACCCTCTCGTAATATGCATACCCTGATTGCGTCAAATGTGCGTAGAGGACTTGAATTGGAGTTCGATCACCTACTATCGCTCTCCGGATCTTAACTTGTGCGTTATATATAGTTCTAACGCTAGACACGTTATCCGGATTACGACCCTGTATTGTCGAAAGTATGTTACCTGGTCGTACGTTAAACTGTGTCAATTCTTTGACCAACTCGAACTCATTATTCTGTAATCGCATTGCATATGGCACACCATGCAACGACTCTAGCATATCATGATTATGCCTAACCTCCTTCACCTTCAAACTCCAATATGATCTTCTTATAAAATATTTCGCCACCAATCTGAATGGACAATCGGTTTTATAGGTACTGGTATTCCGTTTTCCAGTACCTCCAGGTTCATAAATCCCACTTTTTGAACACCCATAATTGATTTCGTTCAAACAACCATTTTTTGATTTCGTTCTTATTTTAATAATGACAAAACCGAGTTCCCGAGCTATGTTTTGCACCCAATCCGTTAATTGCTCGTGAGAACCGAACACCTGAAAAAGATCAAATGTAACTTTTTAATAATGACAAACTTTTTATTAAAAACTTTTTTTTACAAACTTTTTTACAAAACTTTATATTACAAACTTTTTTTTTACAAACTTTTACAAACTTTTTTTTAACAAACTTATTACAAACTTTTTATTTACAAACTTATTACAAACTTTTTACAAAACTTTTTTACAAATTTAAAGTAAAAAAAAGAAAAAAAAAAAAAAAAAGAAGAAGAAAACGCGTTTTTTTGTTTTATTACCCCCCCCCCCCACCCGGTACCCCCTCACAACTCACCCACTCTCTCTCTCTCTTAAACACTCACTCCTCTCTATCTTTGACCACTCTCTCTTTCTATTACAAACCGGCAAACCCGGTAAGTGATGGTTTGATTGTTGATTATAATTGATGGTTTTTAGATCTTGTTTTAGATCTAAAAAAAAAAAAAAAAAAGAAGTTTTGATCGGTTGGTTTTTAGATCTCGTTATGATCTAAATTTTATTTTTTGACCACTCTCTCTTTCTATTACAAACCCGGTAAGTGATGGTTTGATTGTTGATTATAATTGATGGTTTTTAGATCTTGTTTTAGATCTAAAAAAAAAAAAAGAAGTTTTGATCGGTTGGTTTTTAGATCTCGTTATGATCTAAATTTTATTTTTTAGATCTAAAAAAAAAATATTATCTTTCACAATCTCGTTATGATAAAAAAAGTTATTTTTTAGATCTAAAAAAATATTTTTTTTACAATCTCGTTATGATAAAAAAATTATTTTTTTCCGTGGTTTATGTGGTTATGATAAAAAACATAACTGTTTTTTTTAGATCTAAAAAAAAAAATATGCGGTTTATGTGGTTTATGTGGTTATCCGTGGTTTATGTGGTTTATGTGGGTTGTGAAAGATAATATTTTTTTTCTTGTTTTAGATCTAAAAAAAACAGTTATGTTTTTGTTTGTGATGAAACGTGGGACTGCTTGTTTATGGTAAACGTGATGGCTTCTGTGATGGGTTGCTTGTTTTTGTTTGTGATGATGCAGTCGATTGGAACTGCTTGTTTAAGGGTTGGTATAAAAAATAGAGGGTAATCAAGATTGTTTATGTGATCCGTGTTTGTGATCCGTATGTATAACACAACCCAGTGTTATAGCTACGGTAGTCTATACATTTTTTCTGCAAACCCTCCCTATGGGGTTGTCATAGTAGCATGCCTTTGTTGTGTTTGTGATGAAACTGATTGTTTATGTGATCCGTAAGTATAACACAACCCTTTTGTTTGTGATGAAACTGCTTGTTTAAGCAGTTTTAGAAAAAAAAAGATATGGCGATGATGATTTAAAAAAAAATAAAAGCTTGATTTTGGCGTGGCATTTCCAAACGGATGGCAATAAAAACTTTAATTTGCAACCTTTGATGTTGCAGCCAATATGATAAAATGTAATCTGAGCCTTACCTCTTGTGTGTTAAATGGTGAATTCGACATTTTCACTTGCGGCTTTCTTGTGTTTCACTTGTTGTGATTCAGGCTAGTGTTTCACTTGCGGCTTTCTTGTGTTTCACGTGTTGTGATTCAGGCTTGTGTTTCACTTGCGGCTTTCTTGTGTTTCACTTGTTGTGATTCTGGGTTGTGTTTCACTTGTTGTGATTCAGGCTTGTGGTTAGTAACTTGACAGTTGCTTTGTGGTTGCTTCTTTGTTGTTTGTGATTCAGGTTGCTTCGTTGTTGTTTGTGATTCACAGTTGTGGTTAGTAACTTGTGATGGTGCCTATGTTTATAGTCCAGAATGGGAATCCTTACTATTTGGCTTGTGAGAACTTTTGATGTACCCTTGATAATTCTGCAGTTTGGCCCATGATGTACCTTGGGAATCCTTACTATTTGATGTACCCTTGAGGCCTTGAGAATACTGCAGTTTGGTTTATACATATCCTGCTCTACCATTTGGCCCGTTATGTAGCTTGGGAATCCTTACTATTTGGCTTGTGAGAACTTGAGAATCATGCAGTTTGGCTTGTGTAAAATGTGTAACTTGTAAATTTTGTCGGGTTTAGGCAATGATGATTTGTTTAATCTGAGCCGATTTTATATGTCGGGTTTAGGCAATGATGATTGGTTTACAAAAACCGACTGGATGGCAAAGTTTTATCACTTGTTGTGATTCAGGCTTTACTATTTGGCTTGTGAGAACTTGAGAATCATGCAGTTTGGCTTGTGTAAAATGTGTAACTTGTAAATTTTGTCGGGTTTAGGCAATGATGATTTGTTTAATCTGAGCCGATTTTATATGTGTCGGGTTTAGGCAATGATGATTGGTTTACAAAAACCGACTGGATGGCAAAGTTTTATCACTTTGCAACCGTCAAATCTGAGCCGATTTTATAATCCGATACCGAATTAAGTTTGAAAACCAAAACATAACAAATAAAAACTGATTTTGTAAACTTTTTGTCAAAAAACAAAAAACTTAATACATTTTCAAAACCAAAAGAAAGAAAAAGATTTGTAAAAAAAAAAAAAAAAAAAAAATTACAAAGGCAAAAACTGCCTGCTAAGGACAAAAAAAACAGCAAGAGGACAAACCATACAAAGGCATGCTACTATGACAACCTACTAGGAGGGTATGCAGAAAAAGACATAGACTACCGTAGCTATAACACAACCCTTGTTATTTCCTGCTGTTAGTGAGAAAAGTTTATTTGGTTACTTTTATTTTGATGCGAGGGATTAGTTTCTTGGAGTTGAGATCCTTAAAGAACCACCATTTGTCATATAACCATTGAACCAATCCCAACTATGCAATCCAATTTGATCAAAAGGCTGAGATCAAATCATGTATTTACACTTGAAGAGCAAAAAAGACAATTATATAAACAAAAAAAAAAAATAATAATAATAAAATAAATAAATAAATAAATAAATTTAATTTTTTTCCCCAAAAAAATTAGGGCAAAAAACACTCTCAATCCACCACCCATCACCACCGATAACCACCTTCAATCCGCCGTCACCACCTTCAACCGCCGTCATCACCGTCAATCCACCATCATCAAATGGATAGTAATCAGTTAAGCGAAACAAATTTAGTTGATTTTCAAGTTGCGGTCGATGAAAATCATGTGGTTGTTTCTGATTTAGTTGATGTTCAACTTGTGGTATCTCCATGCTGAAATTATGGAAGAAAATATAGTTGTTATTCAAGGTAAATCACATGTGATTCAGCTTAGTTTGTTACTTATTTTGTTGCTTATTTAGATTTTTAGGTTTTTAAGGTAAATCACATGTGATTCAGCTAGTTTTTAGGGGTTTGAGGTAAATCACATGTTATTCAGCTTATTTTGTTGCTTATTTAGATTTTTAGGGTTTTAAGGTAATAAAAATCACATGTATTCTGCTCTTAAATAAATAGTGTGTGATCCTAGTTATGTAAATCACTATATTTTTTTTAACAAAATCACATGTGATTCTGTAAAACAGATTCTGTGATGACACCAAGACCAACTTTATACGCACATGAAGAAACTCCTGGAGGATCAGTTTATTGGGAACCTGTTGTATTTATTTACCTGTTGAGGGGAAAAAGTTTAATACGATAGAGGAATGTATTGAAATGTACAACAAATATGCTGAAATAGCAGGCTTTGAAGTTAAAAAATCGGCACAAAAAAATACAAGAAGTGGTTTGGTAAAAAGTAAGTACCTTATGTGTAATAGGGAAGGGCTTCCAAAAAACATAAATATAAACACATTGGATCTAGAAAAGAGTGATAAACAAGTCAGAAATACAAGACAACGGATAACAGGTTGTATGGCACGAATATTTATCACTTTGGATCCTGTTTCTGGAGAGTATGAAGTAACTAAATTCATTGCTAAGCACAATCATTTAATGATTCCGAAAGAGTATAAGCATCTAACAAAGAAACAAAGGAAGATGACTCAAGCGAAAAAAAGGTTCGTTGTCAAAGCTTCAACCTTCAAACTTGGTGCAACAAGGGCACACCATTTATATTGTAGCATGAAAGGTGGCACTCAATATGTTCATGGCACAAGTGCTGATTTTAAGAATCAACAAAGGGATATAAATGCATTCATAGGTGAAAGCGATGCGCAAATGCTATTAGACAAAATGGAAAACCGACAGAAGTATGTGCCGAACTTTACATTTCATTATAAGGTTGAAAATAGTGAGTTGGTTGCCATGTTTTGGGCTGATGAAGTTGCCAAATGCAACTACAATGAGTTTGGAGATATAGTATCATTTGATGCCACATTCAGAACTAACAAGTAAGTCTGTATTCAAAGTTGTTATACCTTTATTAAAATTTAACACATTCATGAATTACATGTGATTCTAACAAAATAACATGTGATTCTTTTTGAGATTTTTGTGTGAAACTTGTGATATTCAGGTACGACATGGTGTTTGTTCCATTCACTGGGATAGATAATCACATAAAGTGTGTGACACTCGGTGCGGGAATGCTTCTAAAAGAAGATGAAGAAGCTTACACATGGCTATTAAAATCATTCATGAGTGCACATGAAAAACAACAAAAAATGATTGTAACGGATCAAGATGAAGCCATGAAGTTAGCAATTGAAGCCGTTTTTACTGAATCCAAACACAGACTATGCATGTGGCATATCACCCAAAAAATTCCAGCAAAGGTATTTTAATTCATATACTATTTTAAAATTTGTTTATGATTTATCACTTGAATCACATGTGATTCACATAGAATCACATGTTATTCACTTTTGTTTATATCATGAATAACATAAAATTTGTTTACAGATTTGTAAAAAAATCTATAATGAAACTGATTTCAAAAAGCGTTTAAACAAGATTGTGTGGAATATGTTCATGGAACCATTGGAGTTTGAAGAAAAATGGACAAAATTGATTGAAGATTTTGGATTGAAAGACCACAAATGGATGAAAAAGATGTTTAGACTTCGAGAAATGTGGCTACCGGCGTATTTTATTGACTCACCATTATTTGGATTGATGAGAACTACTTCAAGGTCTGAGAGTGAAAACGCTTTCTTCAAAAATTTCACAAATCACGGGTCAACATTGGTTAATTTCATGATGTGCTTCGAATCAGCAATCGAGAGGCAAAGGTATAGGCAAGAACAATTGGACTTTAACACATTTGACTCAGCTCCAAAACTTTCTACAGAGTTAAATATGGAACGTCATGCATCTAAAGTATATACAAGAACAATATTTCTGCTTGTTCAAAAGGAAATAAAAGAAGCTTGTTGGTCTTACACAACAGAAGAGTTTAAAACGAAAGAGGGTTGTGAGATGCTTAAGGTTAGAGATAAGAATGTGGCTGCTTATAGGACACTTTATAAAGAAAAGGGAGAAGAACGGGTGCAGGAATGTGAAAAAGTAGCAGAATACAAGGTAAATTTATTTGAAATTCTTAAATGTTTTTTAGCTGTTATCATCTGATATAACAAATCACATGTGTTTTTCACAAATAATCACATGTGATTCCAGCATTAATAAAGTTTTGATTTTCTTTCCTCTCTGTTCTAAAAAAAGGTTATGCGTTCTCTTGAAGACGGGTCAGTGGAATGTACTTGTAGGCATTTTCTTCGATTCGGATTTTTATGTCGACACGTATTATGCGCTTTGAAGAACCGTGATGTTCAAATGATCCCGGAAAAGTACATTTTGAGGCGTTGGAGGAGGGACATAATACCACCTGCATTGAGAAGAAAGACAAATAGGTATGGAGAAAAAAATGAACCAATTGAAAAATTAACAAATGAGGCTACTTTCTTGTTAGATGAGTGTTTATATTTGTTGAGTAAAGATGAAGGCAAGTTAGAAAAGTTTGTGGAACAATTGAAATCAATCAAGAAAGAAATTGAGGATGAAGCGCCTAAACCTCCTTCGCGGAAAAAAGAAATTGAGAATGTGGTTGAGGATATATATGCAGTTGAGAAACCTAAAAAAAAGGTGGTAAAAAATCTAACCAAAACTTCAAACAAAGGTTGGTCTAAAGAAGCACATAGAAAGAGTGGAAGAGAAATGGCACTTGAAGAAAGATCTAAGCCGAAAAAGAAATGTGGATGCTGTGGAGAGAAGACTAACAAGCACACCAAGACAACATGTCTGTTGAATCCAAAGTATATTGAAAAACTAGCAAGAATTGCTGCTGCTAAACAAGCGACAAACGCTTCTTGAATTTCATATTTTACCATCATTAGCATTTTTCATACTTTTTTTGAACTTTTGGTAAAGTGTTTTGGTACATTAGGATTTTGTTACATGTTTTGTTTGAACTTCTGCAAGTGTGTTACAAAGATTCTTTATTCGAATATATGGAATTTCTACAAGTGTGTTACAAGGATTTTTACTTTTTGTTCTAGCAGATTAAACACTTGTACTTCATGGAAAAAAGAATCACATGTGTTTCTATGTGAATCACATGTGATTCCTACAAAAATCACATGTGATTTTCACAATAATCACATGTGATTCTAGCTGTATAATAAACTTGTTCAAAACATACAGCAGAAAGACCATTACATTTAACAAAATTAAAAAAAGAGACATGCTAAAAACATACAGCAGAAAGACTAAAAATAGTTACGATAAACAACTTGTTCAAAGACCATTACAACTTGTTCAAAGATCATTACAACTTGTTATCCAAGACTACCATTAGAAGACTACCATCATTACAAACTAAAGCTATCCAAGACTACCATTAGAAGACTACCATCATTACAAACTAAAACTACCATCAGAAGACTACCATCAACAGTTTTAGTTCAAAGATCACTACAAACTATCACAAGACTACCATCAGTTATCAAAAGACTACTACCATTAGAAGACTACTCTTGACTTTCACGTTGACCTCTGTTTCTAATTGCATCAACAATAATCGAGATCCTTGTAGCATCATCATGTTCATTCTGAAAACTGATAGCCAAGTCATACATCTTCTGTGCATGGACATTCTCTTCATGCAACAGAATCTTGGTTGCAATTTTGAACCTCATGCGCTTCAACATTGACTTCTGTTTCTCAGATTCTGCACAAAGTCCAACATCCCATTTGAAAGCAGCTTGACCCATGTAAGACTCCATATGAATCATTGTAAAAACTCCACAGTCTACGTGATTCATCTTTGTCCTCCATTTCAATCTTGGAATGCGTGGTTTTACTTTAGCAACAGCAGCATGTTTTGGATGTTCAAAATTACTAAAATACCTGGAAAAAAAGTTTTCTACAAAAAAAAAAGATATTGGTAAATAAACTGAATGATTTTGACATATGAATCACATGTGCTCCACACAGAATCACATGTGATTCACACAAAAGTTCTAATGGAATTAAAAAAAAAACAAAAAAAAAAAAAATACTTACCAGAAGTTCGCAAGCTTTTTCGTACTTTTCCTCGTAGACATTTTCTCCACAATCACTGTTATCAAGGATGGTCATTGTCGTTTGCGTCTTAAGCAACCACATAAAAATGAATGGACACACAAACAGGGAAAAACGACTATTTAAACAAATAAAAAGGAAACTTAAATACCAAATAAACTAACACAAAATTATATTTCTAATGGAATTAAAAAATTACCAGTTCAACTAACGAAAGAGTAGCATCATCTTTTTTAAGTTGAGCCGCAATCTCTTTTGAAAACATCTCCCAATGCTGATCCTCATCTAGACGCGGGTCATTAACCATAGCATTTGTCTATTAAACATAAAAAAAGTTAAAAAAAAAAAACGAAAGTTAAATACAAGACAAAAATAGGCTTATATAAATATATATAAAAAAAACTACAAGATAAAATAGGCTTACAATACCAATATCTATAAAAATGGAAGGTAAATACAAATATATATAAAAAAAACTTACAAGACAACCCGTTGAAAAAAAATGCCTGTATGGTGAGGATTCCTCTTTAAATCGATCTTCATAGTTAAGGATTGCTCCCCAGCAGTCAACAACATTAGCATCTATCCACAAGCTTGGTGCCAACGTCTCCATGTTCAAACACACAGACGAAACCTCAAAGTCGCCAGAATTACTTTCAAAAACCTTTTCACCATATATAAAAAAACTCACATGTCAGTATAAGAATCACATATGATTAAATAAGAATCACATGTGATTTTAAAAACTTATAAAAAATAATGAATTTACACTTACAGCTTCTCGCCCTGCATTGCAAACAAGCTATTTCCCAACATGAACTCCAACTTTTTAAGGAGAGTGATCACTACCGTCTTCTTATTCATGTATGGAGAGCACAGGTACGAAGATGGTTTAACAACGCGTTTCTTAAGATTTGGAGAAAGTGGGCTTCCTTTAGAAACACGAGTGACCATTCGTTGAGGAGTTTGAGGACAATCTATGTTAGCCGCCTGAGGATCATCATACACTGGTCCTGAATTGAAACAAATATTTAGTTAGAAAAAATAAGAATAAAAAAAAGAAACTATATTTTTTCTAAGATAGATAGAGTACATCATAATATGAATCAGAAATAATATCAATCACATCACCAACCACATCATAATTTTCTTCAAGCCACTGCGTGAAACTTCCAACATCAATTATGTCTTCATCCTGACTAGCCTCAACGGGATTCTCTATTTCAGGAACAACATTATCCCTATCTTTCTGACCACCATCAACATTATCCTCATCATCCTACTGACCACCATCTTTCTGACCGCCATCATCTTTCTTTCTGAGCACCATCTTCTTTCGCACCACCATCTTTCTGACCACCGTCTTTTTTCGCACCATCATCTTTTTTTGGAACATCTTTTTTCGGAAAGTCTTTTTTCGGAACATCTTTTTTCGGACCTTTTTTCGGATCAATCATTTTTCGGACCACCTTCATTCTTTTCATGATCTTCTTGGGAAAAATCATCAACATGAACTTCCTCTTGATCCAGTGATACAGTTTCCTTGAAAAGTTCGACATACTTATCATACAGTCGAAGCACATTCTCATCGTCCGGATACTCTGAATTGGCATGTTTCAAAATATCTTCAAGATAGTGCTTTTCATCAGATATGATTGAAAGCTTTTCTTCAATCATCTTATAAAAACTCTGCAATAAAAACAAAAATCATATAAAACTGAAGTTAGAAATCACATAATAAATCACATGTGATTTATAATAAAATCACATGTGATTTTCTTACAAATCACATGTGATTTTCTTACAAATCAGTCCACTCTCACAAACCTATTTGTCGGTTGCAGGTGGAAAAGATTCCAAACAAGGACGACTTCTAACAGCATCATAAACAACAAAGCCTTCTGTTTCATAAGCTTCATTTTCAGTCCACTCACCATGCAATTCAAGCTTTCCAATGACTTGTTCTTTAATTTCAAGATCTTGTCGTCTCTTCATTGCATATGTGTTCTAGTTTTTTATAGCAAGCCGTACACGTACAACAAGAAACGAATCCAACTTCGTAGAATCCAAATACAAGAGCTTGTAAAAATAGACAAAAAATAGTAAGATTACAATAAAAAAATAGTAAGATTACTGTAACAAAATATAAAAACATAAAAGGTAAAAACTTACAATCAAGAAGGCGATTGGACCAATGTAGTAGCCACCATCAGTATTTGGAAGTTGACTGTATTGAAGACAATTGTGAAGAAACCCGCACCAGTCAATTTCTGAGATTACTGTATCTTCCCGAATACGTTTAAGCACAGTAAAATTCACAATCCCCCTCATGGTATGAGCGAGACACATTGTGTTAGCAAATAGCATGAGGAAGTTGACTTTAAACATAAAGTCAACTTCCTTTGCAGTCACCAACATTGAAGCAATATCAGGGAGATGGATATACTTCAACACTCTATTATCAAATTGCTAAAACCACTTCTTAATAAACGGATCATTAGGAGATCTCTCAGGTAAATCAAACAAAGATATACCACCAAGAGGTATTCCTAAAATCTCATGTACTTTCTCCGGAGTAACAACAAATGAGAAACTTCCAACATCATAATTTTCTTCAAGCTACTGCGTGAAACTTCCAACATCAATTATGTCTTCATCCTGACTAGCCTCAACAGGATTCTCTGTTTCAGGAACAACATTATCCCCATCTTTCTGACCACCATCAACATTATCCTCATCATCCTTCTGACCGCCATCTTTTTTACCGCCATCATCTTTCTGAGCACCATCTTCTTTCGCACCACCATCTTTCTGACCACCGTCTTTTTACGCACCAGCATCTTTTTTTGGAAAGTCTTTTTTCGGAAAATCTTTTTTCGGAACATCTTTTTTCGAACCTTTTTTCGGACCAACTTCATTCTTTTCATGATCTTCTTGGGAAAATTCATCAACATGAACTTCCTCTTGATCCAGTGATACAGTTTTCTTGAAAAGTTCGACATACTTATCATGCAGTCGAAGCACATTCTCATCGTCTGGATACTCTGAATTGGCATGTTTCAAAATATCTTCAAGATTGTGCTTTTCATCATATATGATTGAAAGCTTTTCTTCAATCATCTTATAAAAACTCTGCAATAAAAACAAAAATCATATAAAACTGAAGTTAGAAATCACATAATAAATCACATGTGATTTATAATAAAATTACTTGTGATTTTCTTACAAATCACATGTGATTTTCTTACAAATTAGTCATGTAATACCCCGACCCGATAAGGCCAAGATATCACATTATGGTGTCATACAAAGCATACATTACGCAAGCGGAAGTCTTTTAAATAAATAACCAAGTCTCGAACATCAAAACTGGTATCAAAAGATAATCCCAAATGCATAGTGGGTTAACCAAACAAAACCAAGTAAAGAGATAATATTCAAAGTACTAAAAGAAATGAAAGTCCGAAACAATGGACAACGAAATGATAAATAAATAGGTCTCTAAGTCCTACACTCTCTCATTTCCAAGTCCGTCGCCCCGCTTATTACCTGCCGCATAAGAAAAGAAAACATGCGGCTGAGCTTAAAAAGCCCAGTGAACAGATATATATAACATAACATAACGGTAAATAAGCATAAGCAACGAAGGAATAAGAATACAAAACGAAAAGTATAATCATGAAAGTCATACGAATTTTAAAGAGAACTAAGAATCAAGAATGCATGAGAACTGAATAAGAAATGAATCAAGAGAATAATGAAATAAGGGAAAAGTTCATATAAGGATGTGCCATAGGAACTACATACATAATCCGTCAAATCATACTAAAGCAATACAAGTATACGAAGAGGGGAGACCTCTAAGTAATAAAAGTGTGAGAAGGAGTGTAAGGCACACACTACCTGGTCACCATAACATACAATACATAACCTAGGATATATCCATACGCTCTCTAACAAAATATGGATGCCAGTACTAGACTGGTCACACATATATAAAGTTGGCCAATAGTGTACACAAAATCATAACATAAGGGGGAACGCCGTAGATCTATCACACCTCTACGGGAGTGTCATGCCTAGGGTGCCATCAAAGACATGGTCATGGTACCTCCACAACTAGGTTAGCTCAGGCACAGATCTATCATATCATACAACAATAATAATCTAACATGGCAAGAGAAACAAGATAGTAACTCAATAAGCATGGCAAAGCATAAGTATAGCATAGCAGAGACATTTAAATAAATGTCAGAATGAATCAATAAGAATGACAAGCATACAATGAATGTCATGAGTCAAATGAGGAAATCATATCAGGCATAGGATTAATAGAAATATCCCTACTGAAAAGGGAAAGAATATATGTACCTTATCAAAGCACACAATCAAAGCAATAGAAATGAATGGAAGCAGGGGATCACTCCTTCTTCACCCGATCTACAATAATCATAATTTTACTTATAAGTTTCATAGTTTCATAATCATAAAGGTTTCATTTTAGTTTTCTTTCCATTTTAGGTAACTTTCCATATTTAGTAGGTTTCCATATTTAGTAGCTTTCCAAAAATAGTAAGTTTAGCCATTTTAGGTTTAAAAGCAATTTAGGGTTTCTAAAAATAGTAAGTAGTATTTAAAAAGGTTTAAATAGTTATTAATGTCGAAATTGAGTTTCATCTAATTATAAAATGATGTCATTTCACAATTTAGGGTTTTACAAGTCAAATTAGGGTTTACATTTATAATTATTCAAAGATTAGGGTTACTATTGCAATTATGCCAAAGTTAAAGGTTAATATGATAATTAATCAAAACATAAGTTAAATACTTTTAAGATGACAAATAGCTTATTTAGGTTCTAAAGGTGAAGCAATTAAGCTTATAAGTATCTATATATTCTAATATACAGCAGTTGAAAAAGACGGTAAATGCCCCTCTAAAAAAGCCATACTCAAATTCTAAGATGTCTACATTTGTCATTTCATCTAACAACTTAAATTAAACCAATAATTAAGGAAAGTTTATATTTTTGTCAAAAGCTTATGAAGAAAGCTTCTAAATTTTCGGTCCAGTCTAACCGGTTTTCGTTCACACCCCATCTCAAAAACACTAAACATATAACAGCCCAACTCATCACTTTCCCTTTTCATCAAAAACACAACCCTAGCAATAACATTATACAGCCGCCGCCTAAATCAAACCCTAAATCAAACATATTCATCCGAAAATCGAGCTATGTATCATGATTATATCCCAAGAAAACTGTATCAGGTATGATTTGAGTACACGTTGTTTCCGTTATTTTTTTTTTTTTATTTTTTTTACTGCTAATAAGTTCTTTGTTGTGTTTGATTTGCTGAAAATAATGAAGGTTTCTGTGAATCTAGAGTTAAGATCGACTGGGTATTTTTGTGTTTCATGTTTTGTACATGGGCTCTAAATGTCTTGGATTTGCATGACTTTATTCTTGATGAATTAATGAGTTTTGGTGTAAATTAGTTGTTGGGCTTAATTTGGTTCTTTATGTTTTATTTTGTGTATGCTAAAAAGTTTAAATGTTGCTGAATCAGTGTGGTTTGAATTGCAGATGATTTGAAGGTGAAATTAAGTGGAAAGATAAACTCAAAAGGGTATGTAATCTCATAACTTTTACTTTTTTTTTTATCTTTTTCATTGACATAATTCTTTCCTGATATTGGTTGATTAACTCTCAATTAATTTTAGTTTTAATTTAAGTTTTTAGTTTAAGTTTCATTTGATTATTTAAGAAATTGTATAACAGATAGGTTATCCACGTAAATCATACTAAAAATTTGAAAAATATTTGTATTGGTATGACACAATTGTAGATAAAGTTTATTGAGAACGGAAGAATTCGATCGCTTCCTTTTAAAGTTACGAGTTACCCACATAGTATCAACATTATGTTTTTACTGCCTTTGGTACCTTCGTACAGGTATTTCATTGAGTACGGAAGAAACCTCTGTAATAGTCATCGACCCACCAGTAAAAGAGTTACAGATGCTGATAATGGTACGTTCTTCTTCATAATGAATTTTTCCAATTATACTTATTCAAACCACTCAAGCATAAAAACGTGCAATTTTGCAGGTGGTTGTTCCTTAGGACCACATGGATGGCATGAAAACTACATCAGATGGTATGAAACTACATAACTACCATATATTCTGGCTGTTCTTTACCCCTGTGATGACCAACCAAACTGGAGGAAGGTTCGGCTACGTGTACAATATTCGTTGTTGTCATATCCTATCTAACAGTACTTGACATCCATCTGTATATATTTAAATCAATCAAATTGGATAGTTATGTGTGGATGACGCTTCGAAATGGACTGAATTCCAAAGCTTTTAAAACAATAATTTCTTAAGGAGCCCAATAGGACGGCTCACCTTTTGCTACTGACAGACCATGAAGGCCCAGGTTTGGCCCGGTTTTTGGTTAAACTTATCCGGTACAACGAATCATTCCAGATACATCGGTATTTTTTTTTCTGAACGTATCTAGAATCTACACACAGCTTACCGCCACTTTCTCTCTTAATCCTTATCCATGGTAAAAATTCTTCATCTTCTGTTGATGTATCTTGATTTTGAAGCCCGTCTTTTGCAGTAGCTGAGGCTTCGTCATCTAAAGATTGGATTATTTTGGGTATCCATTGAATGTCCATAAGCTAATAGGGAAGAATCAATATTGGTACATGCTTTTTATGCAATGTTTATTTTATTGTTGATTTATTTGTTGTTAATGTTTTGCCCTAATTTATATTACAGTTGGACGTTGGTAGACTATTTGAAGGTTAAATAAAGTGGAATGCAAGAAGAAAATTATAAACTCAAGAGGGTATGTAGTCTCATAAGTTTTACTTCTATTCACTTTTACTTTGAAATAATTATGTCCTAAAAGATTGAAACTTTTTGATATGTGGGGTTTTTCTTTTGCAGATGTGAATTTTTTTGAGGTTCGAAGGTACGAGGGTGAATGAGTTTGATGTGGAGGATAAGCTTCAGACGCTTGAGCCTGTGGATTTGGGTGAGTTTTTATTTAGTGTAATATAGTTCCCGTTTACATCCAGATTTTCTTACAAACTCGAGGAATTTGAGAAAGATTGGTAATGTTGCTGTTTTTGGGTTCATATTATGGTTATATGATTATTAGTTTTTATATTTATTTAAAAATCTTATGAAAACAAATGATTTTGTTGCAATTTTCAGTGCGGGACAAGTGCGGCTTAGGTTGGTTTGGAAATTATTTCAGAAACTGAGGTGAGTGTCGAAAGAGGATAGTTTCATACAAAATTGAAGTGTGTTTTTGGACATTTGAGGTTTTGTATAATGGAATGTAGGTTAGGGAAATCGACAGAGAAGGTAGTGAAGTAGAAAGTGGGTGAGGGAAAGATGCAAAATAGACTGCTGCAACTGATTTGATATCAAGGCTCAATAACCATGGGTCCTATTCCGAGTCCAATAATCAGAAAGGTATTTCTTTTCTTGAGTACACTGTTAAGTCAGCATAACATATAACCATGGACAGTTTTACAGCGTGCTAACTGTGTATTTTTTTTTTATCGTCGTCGTGAGGGATCAAAGAGAAGTGGTCTTATTGCTGCTATGGTGACTTTTCTTGCTAATCTATAAATAGCTTATGTTTGATGATTGATAATGTTGATTTATGTTACACGCTGAGAAAGAATAATATAATGCTTCTACTTGATTCTTTATTTTACATGATCTGTATTAGTGTCTGCAACATAGTAGTTGCCTTTCGACCCATCTCATGCTCCATAGACTATGAAGTGTGTTGTTCTTTCTTATCACATGCTTAGTGTGTATGCTTAATAAGTTTTAGATGATACAATTTTTGAGGCGCAACAGTTGTGTTATAGATTTCATGCTTTTAGGTACTGATCATAGATTCATAGCTCATATTGGTTAACATAATGGCCTTATTTTTTATTAAAAATAAGCCACCATTATATGTTTCCCGTTATTTTCATAAATCCTAATTCTTTTAGCCATATGTCTTTAGTTTTCCAGAAGAATAAAGAACAATGCAGACACAAACTACCAGATGCAGGTGAGTTCAAACCTTAATCTCTAAAACTGGTACACTTCTAAGTCTCTAAGTTAACTCTATTTTTTGTAGTGATACAAAATGAAAAAGAGAGTGTTCTGATTACCATCTCAAACGATCTAATTAAGAAAGGATGAAACATGACCTGACTAAACAACTAAATATTCACGAGTTCATGATGCATGCATATTCTTTGGGTATATGGATATGGTTGTATCGCATTGTTTTATAAAAATTTAACCAACGAAAATGAATTTTCTGTCATCTTTATAAAACTCAATGAGGTGTATATTAACAGGCACTAGATGGTGAAGTTCGTGAGCCAATATTAGCGGCTTTAAAGGGTGTGGCAAAACATGATGTAAAGAGTGTAAGTGTTCCTGTTAAGACCTGTGTATATCAATGATGACGCCCAAATACGGAGGAGCTGTACTCAAGTGAGAATGCACTTCTCAAGACTACTGATTTTTATTTGGTGACTGAAGTTTGAAATACATATATGATGTATGACCAGGTTGGAACTTTTTATGTTAAAACTTATTCTATACTGTTTTTTTTTTTTTTTTTTTTTTTTTTTTTTTTTTTTTTTTTTTTTTAGTATTATACTGAGAACGGGTGCTTAACTTCTTACCTTCGTTACAAGTGGTCAAAGTGGTTAAAAATTTTGGACCCATGTTGTATGCTTTTAGGTGCCACCATTGCTACTTCTTGGATTCAATCATGTTGAACATGTTAGAATACGTTGTGGTAATCAATAAACAAATATAGTTATTGTCTTTCCTGGGAAAATTGTATGCCTTAAGATTAAATTTCTTCTTCTCAAATGAAACCCGTTAGATATAATAGGCACAAGGAATCATGCAACCATTGTTTCATTTGCCATTCCAGATTTTACACATGCAACCATCGAAGAAGTTAGCAAACACCGAGATTTACGTGCATGATCAACGCCCCGCCGCAATGCGGCGGTGGTTTTGGCATCCATCCTTTGCCTAGAGCCGGAAAACAGTTGGTATTTTATGAGCTACAGAAAATGCAAAAAGAGAGTCGTGAAGAAGTGTGAAGTCATTGACCTTGAAAAGGATGCACCAGTTGCTGTAAAGGCCAACAAGGATGACTTGTGGTGCAAAACATGCAAGTCCAAACCTTAATGCTTGATCCTTAGATGCATTGTTTAATAAGCAACATGGTTCAATTAATATGGTGAATTTCGAAGCAACACTTTAATTTGTTTGTAATCCTAACATATTGGTTTAAATTCCAGATACGTGTTATAGACGAAAGTGACAGTACATCTTTGTTGTTGTTTGACAGGGAGGTGTCCAAGTTAATAAACAAGTCGGAAGGTTCGTATCGGATTACACATGAAATAAGAAAATTACTTAAATATTTTCTGATAACTTATTAATTCTGTTGTTTACACGGGTTGGAGACATTGAAGACTTCCCGTTAGCTTTAAGATAGGTTGTAGGGAGAAGGTTTCAATTTTCATTGAGATAGCAGATTACGATATAGAGAGGTAATGATATGTATATACAACCGAGGAACAGACAACTGCTAAAACATGTTCTCCACCATGAGGTACTAACCTATAACATAACCTGAAAATATATATGTTTCAAATAATATTGGGCTTTTGTATTTATCGTACATTCTGCAGTATACATGACTCCATGAATTGTATCTTCCTCTGTTGGATTTAGTGGTGCATAGTTATAGTTAGTAATAATAATAATATCAAGTTTGAACATTTGTTGTAGAGTACATTACATCCTTACACTATAACATCTACAGTTTTTTTTCTTCTTCAAAATGCTTTCATGATGCATTTTTTGTCAGACCCCAATGGTGGAAAAAGACACAATCACAAGCCCACAGGACAAGAGGATGTTGGAGCCAATCCAAAAGAAAGACTTTGAAGACGAGTGATGGGAGTGCCACAAATTAAGAAGATTAAGTTTGATGGAGATTTGAAGTAAGTCAAAATTGAGTAACCATGACCATTTGTTTGCGTCCATGGACTACAAAGTTCAGACATTGAGGGTCTACGAACAATTTATTTTTATGTGTTCCTGGTAAAATAAAGTGGTGTTTGGATGTTTGCACCATTTTTTTTGCTGTTTGTTTGAAACTGAACACATTGTTATTTATTTTTTTTATGTGTCTTTTCAATTGTTTATGTTTAATTATTATGATTTAGTTTATTTGTTGGCATATTTTTTTGTTTTTTATGTACTTAGATTTGCAAGTAATGAGTCTCAATCTAAGGAATCCGATCCAGTCAAGTCAAGGTACTATCAAGTGAGTAATGTTGATATGGATGGGTCCAACTATCAAGTGAGTTATGCGTTTTCGTTTATTCGGTTTTCAAGAAAGAATATGCACAAAAAACCAAACAGAAAATGAACAAAACCGAACTACACCACCAAAATTAACAATCGGATTTTTTGGTTTAGGGCCTGTTAAACCAAATTTTAAGAGGTAAAGGTGCAAACTACGAAATACAAATACAAAGACAAGCTTTACGAATTTAACAAACAAAATCAACACAAATATACAAGTTAATACAAGAATTATTAGCTAAACAAGATCATATATAGTATTGTATTAGTTAAAACCCATTATTATATCACTCCGATCTAACATACGTAATTTATTTTCTTTTCGCATCTATTTAGTATCTAATACTTACATTATTATATGACTCCCATCTAATATATTATTTACCCACATATTTTCAACAATCGATCTTTTTCTCAACAATCGATCATTTATCTTTTAAATGTCTTTGTAATCAGTTTCACAGTTTTATTGAGGACGATAATGTCATCGGCTTATAGTGCTGCTGGTCTTAGTTTTTTCCTTTATGGTTATGGTGGTACAGGTAAAAAATTCATTTGGAAGACATTGGCAGCTGCTATACGTTCTAGAGGTGACATTGTTATAAATGTCGCGTCAAGTGGCATTGCTTCTCTTCTTATGACCAGTGTCAGGACAACTCATTCGAGGTTTGTTATGCCAATCAATCTTAACGAGGACTCCGTATGTTTTATTTGTCCAAATAGTGACCTTGGCGCTTTACTAAGACAAACAAAGATGATTATATGGGACGAAGCCCCCATGACACATAGGCATGCTTTTGAGGCGTTGGACAGGAGCTTGAGAGATGTAATGCGCTTGAACAATCCCGATAATGCCGAATTACAGTTTGGTGGAATGACTGTAGTATTTGGTGGTGACTTTAGACATATATTACCCGTTATACCAAAAGGGTCAAGGCAGGATGTCGTTAATGCGTCAATCAATCGATCATATATATTTGATAATTGTACTGTCCTTAAGCTGACCACTAACATGAGGCTAAAATCAGGTGGTTCGCCTGAAGAATTGTTAGAAACAAAGGAGTTCGCTGAATGGATCCTTAAGGTGGGCAACGGAACATTATATGAACCTAATGATGGTGAGGCTATTGTTGACATATCTGAAGACATTTGTATCAAAGAAGCAGCTGATCCTATTCAGGCCATTGTTGATTTCACTTTTCCTAATCTCATGAACAATTTGGACACACCTGGGTATTTGCAAGGAAAAGCAGTTCTTGCACCAACTAACGAAGTAGTTGATATTATTAACGATAAGTTGCTTGAAAATATGTCAGGCGACATGGTTGAGTATTTGAGTTGCGACTCTTTATGCAATTCTGAACCTACGTCTGCTATAAATCAGGCGGTTTTTAGCCCAGAAAATCTTAACAGTATGAAGTTTTCAGGATTGCCAAACCAGAAATTGGTTTTGAAGGTCGGTACACCTATAATGTTGTTAACGAATATTGATCCGGCTAATGGTTTGTGCAACGGGACAAGACTGCAGGTTTTAAAGATGGCACCAACAGTTATCCAAGCAAGAATTATCGGTTCCACCGGTCCAGAAGGACTTACATTGATTCCAAGAATGCGCCTCACACCCTCAGACAAGCGTATGCCAGTAAAGATGATTAGAAAGCAATTCCCTATTTCTGTTTCGTTTGCAATGACCATTAATAAGAGCCAAGGTCAGTCACTTTCACAAGTCTTTTATAGTTCAACTTTCACTTTCTTTGCTCTTCTTTATTGCACGTATATACACATCAACATTTAGCCTATGCTAACATCTTTATTGTAGCTTACTTTATACATTATATCTTCCATAATGTTAACATCTTTTATCATAATTTTTAATTAAAAGTTGCCATACTTTAGACATTTTATCTGACATTTTATCTTCCATAATGACTATGCTTTCTTAACGCCACCTGAAAATCGACCTCTTATAGAGACAATGTCAACGGTTTCTTTTTGCCCCGTGAATTTCACGGGGTCTATAAACTATTATCTATTCATGCATATAACACATGCTTTTACTCGCATGATATCACAAGTCGATCGCTTATGTAAACATACTTATGTTCATAATAATAACAAAACTATCATTTCACGGTTTTAAATTTAATCCCGTGAATTTCACGGGTCTATAAACTAGTTCTAAATAAGTAACTACTTAAATTCAGAATTAAAATTGAAAACAGGTCCGTCTTTAGCTATTTTTAAAACGCCTTAAACGAGCTTATAAAATTCTATACTTTTACCCAGATATACATATATGTCTTAAGTATTTTATATAATTTTTCGAGATTTTATTAAGTAGTACAAGTACCAACTAAAAATCGACAATCACAACACCTTCTCGAATTGGACCTGCTGGAACACCCCGAAAGTATGTAATTATTTACCCCAGTTAAACATCTCAGAAAAATCCACAAAAATTACACAACTTAACTCATATACCATATATCATTCTGCCAAAAGCTCAGGTATTGAATCGTTATAGATGTTAAATTAAAAATCATGGAACACACCCGAATTTTCATACCCCGAAATACAGTTTTGACACATGAATTTCTAAAAATCAAACGGTTGCCTTCCCGACCTCTAAAAATCACCAAACCAATTTCATTCGAACGCCATTTCACTGAATTCAGTTTTAGCCCAAAGAACCATTTAGGTAGCATAAATATTTACAAGAGATTAGTTTTTTTATATAGGTCCGATTTCAAGAACACAATTATTCATATCGACACATATTAATACATATTGATCCGAAAGTATTATTATAGATTGAAGTTTATATGGTACCTCTTAGGTTAGATCGAATGGAATGAGAACACAAAGATTTCCAAGTCGGACAAATCACCAACACCTTCTCTTCTCCTTCTTGATCATGATCGAATGAAAGAAAATAGAATATGGATCGATTAGGTTTTATTCAACAATTCGAATGGATTAAAATGATGTGTATTCGATTACCTTTGTGTGATACGAATTGAATAAGAAAACAATGATCACGATCAAGTTATTGCTTCTCCTCTTCTCCTTCTTGATGCCGAATAGAACAAAGTTTTTAGGGTTTTGGTTTGGTTTTTCTTGTGCCGACAATATGAAGTAGAGAGAAAGGCTTAGGGTTTCTTGGAGAGGTGCATGGGATATACACGGTTTTAGAAAAAAAAATGGGAAGAGTGAGCCGAGAATTAGGGGGTTTGTAAGGATGATTAGCACTTTCCAAATTAGCCAAATATTACATACTTATCTCCATAATATGTTGTGTACATGTTTTATTATTTTCGGCCTATAAGGACCTTCTTAAACGTGCCATACTTTTATTTATAAAGTTCTTGTATCATTTCGTATTTTACTTTAGGTTATATGTTCATATTGTATGGTTTCGAGTCATAACATGATATATAACTGAAGTTTTAATTCATAGCGTATTTTATAAGTCGTATTTAATTTAGGGTGTTATAATTATTCCCTTCTAAAAAGAGAATATCGTCCGCGAAATTGGAATACGAAATCGAAATAAAAATACGAAATCGAAAGCGGAATCAAAATGAATACGTACCAAGTCAAAAAGAAAAATGTGGATAACTGGATCGCATTGATTCTTCGGTCTCCCAAGTAGCCTCGCTCTCAGGATGATTCTTCCAAAGAATCTTTACGAATGGAATGGTTTTAGTTCTCATGACTCTTTCCTGACGCTCCAAAACAGTGTCGATCCATGTGTGGTTGGAGCGTTTCGTTAAGCAGAAACCACGTTCGTTCAGTGCTGCTACTTCTCCTGTGGAGGCGGAGAATTGGATATCTCACATTGAGAAGATATTCGAGGTACTTGGTTGTAACGATGAGTTTAAGGCACGTTTGGCTAGTTACAAATTTGAGGGGGATGCCCTCAGTGGAAGGCATATCGGATGGCTAAGGGAGGTGATGAGTTTGTTACTGGGTTATCATGGGCTGAGTTTCGGGAGATATTCTTTCTTCAGTACTTCCCTAGGTCAGAGAAACAGAAGTTCGAGCGTGACTATCATCATATTTTCCAGTTGGATAGGGAGTCGAGTGCGGAGTATATGAAGAGGTTTGTGAGACTTGCGGGTTTCTTGGGTACGAAGGCTGGGACTCCGGAGGAGCAGGCTATGCATTTTAAGTGGGGGTTACGTGATGAGTTGCTTGAAGGTATTCTAAATACTGATTTTACTGATGTGGCACAAGTTACCAATGCGGTCCGTAATAAGGAGTTGATGCAAGAGAGGTCTAGACGTGGAGTGAAGAGGACTCAGGAGAGTGATCATCAGCAGGTTCAGGGTAATAGTCAGAGGAATGCTACTTCGAGGGGTAATGAGTTTCGGGGTACTACTTCTTCAGCAGGGCAGAGGAATGTGGGGGAACAGCTTCCACCTCCTCCTATTTGTGTTGAGTGTGGGAAAACTCATCCTGGTCGTACTTGTTATAAGGCTACTGGTGCCTGTTTTAGTTGTGGTGAACTTGGACATCGGGTTAGGGAATGTCCGAAGGCGAGTGGCACCAACCGTGGGAATGGAAATGGTGGGCAGCAGGCTTCTAAGGGTCGAGTTTTTGCACTAACCAGGGATCAGGCTGCGGGTACTTCTGGAACTGTCTCGGGTATGCTGTATTTATTTGATCGTCCAATTTTTGCTTTATTTGATACTGGTGCTACACATTCTGTGATATCTTCTACATCTGCTAAACACATTAATACAACCGCAATACCATTAAACTATGCTTTATCTATCTCAACACCAATGAAAAATTCCGTGACCATTACTCATGAATACGTGAATTGCCCTCTTCGTTTCGACGATAGAGTTCGCTCTGCAAATCTTCCTCTAGATATGTACGACTTTGATGTGATTTTGGGTATGGATTGGTTGTCGGAGCATCGAGCTACGATTGACTGCCATACCAGACGTGTGATTTTTGGTGATCCTTGTAATCCTGAATTTGTCTACCAAGGTTCTCGGCTTGGTAAACCTATTAAGATCATATCCGCTATGAAAGCTCGCTCTTTACTGACACATGGTTGTGAAGGTTTTCTAGCTTCGATTAAGGATTCATCTTTGGAGATTCCTAGTATGGAGAGCCTTTCGGTTGTTCGTGAATTCCCAGATGTATTTCCTGATGAACTCCCAGGCATGCCGCCTGAGCGTGAGGTTGAATTCTCGATTGATTTAATTCCGGGTGCTGAACCCATCTCTAAGGCTCCTTATCGTATGGCTCCTGTTGAATTGAAGGAATTGAAAGAGCAGTTACAGGAATTGCTTGAATCTGGTTCTATCCGTCCCAGTGTTTCTCCGTGGGGTGCTCCGGTGTTATTTGTTAAGAAGAAGGACGGTAGCATGAGATTATGTATCGACTACCACGAACTTAACCGTATCACTATTCGTAATCGTTATCCACTCCCCGCATCGATGATTTGTTTGATCAACTTCAGGGAGCGAAATTCTTTTCCAAGATCGATTTGAGGTCTGGATATCACCAGCTACGTGTGAAGGAGCAGGATGTTCCTAAGACCGCGTTCCGTACCAGATATGGCCACTACGAGTTCTTGGTCATGCCGTTTGGGTTGACAAATGCTCCAGCTGTTTTCATGGATTTGATGAATCGGATTTTTCACGAATACTTAGATAAGTTCGTGATCGTGTTTATTAACGACATCTTGGTTTACTCTAAGACTAAGGAGGAGCATGAGTACCATCTCCGTGTTGTTTTGGAGACTCTGAGGCAGAAGAAGTTGTATGCCAAGTTTTCCAAGTGCGAGTTCTGGTTAGGACAAGTTGCATTCTTAGGTCATGTCGTTTCCGCAGATGGTATCACCATGGATCCGGCTAAGGTTGAGGCTATCACCAAGTGGCCAAGACCGACCAATGTGACTGAGATCAGGAGTTTTCTTGGACTGGCTAGTTATTACAGGAGGTTTGTTGAGGGTTTTTCTCGTTTGTCGTTACCGTTGACTCAGCTTATGCGCAAGGGAGAGAAGTTTGTAAGGACCGACGAGAGAGAAGCTAGTTTTGAAGAGTTAAAGAAGAGACTTGTTTCTGCGCCGATTCTTACTCTACCATCAGGTTCAGGAGGTTATCAGATCTACAGCGATGCTTCGAAGAAGGGTTTGGGTTGTGTTTTGATGCAGCATGGGAAAGTGATTGCATATGCTTCTAGACAGTTGAAACCGTATGAGGCGAACTATCCTACTCATGATATTGAATTAGCTGCCGTTGTCTTTGCTTTAAAAATCTGGAGGCATTATCTTTATGGTGAGAGTTGTGATATATTCACTGACCATAAGAGCCTGAAGTATATCTTTACCCAGAAGGAATTGAACATGCGACAGAGACGTTGGTTGGAGTTGTTGAAGGACTATGACACTAATATTCAGTATCACCCTGGAAAAGCCAATGTTGTGGTTGATGCCTTGAGTCGTAAGTCGGGAATGATTGCTAGTCTTGACTTTGAGCCGAGGATTCTTAATAACTTAGAGCTTATGGAAGTTGAGCTGTGTGTTCGGGGTCATGATGGTTTTTGGGCTAGCTTGAAGGTGGAGTCTGATTTGATGTTGAGGATTAAAGAAGCTCAGAAAGACGATGGTGAGTTATGGGCTATTGTACAGAATGTGGAGGATGGTAAACAGTCAGAATTTCGTGTGGATGTGGATGGTGTTGTTTGGTTTGGTGATCGTCTATGTGTTCCAGATAATTCTACTCTTCGTGAAGCTGTACTTTCTGAGGCACATAGTTCTCCGTTCTCTATTCATCCAGGTTCGACTAAGATGTACCATGATCTTAAGCAACATTTATGGTGGAATGGGATGAAGCAGGATGTAGCTTTACATGTGGCTAGATGTATGACTTGTCAGCAGGTTAAGATTGAACATCAACGTGCAAGTGGTCTCTTGCAACCTCTCGACATTCCTACATGGAAGTGGGACCAGGTATCTATGGACTTCGTTACCGGTTTACCTCGTACTCTTCGGAAGCATGACGCGATTTGGGTCGTTGTTGATCGTCTGACCAAATCTGCGCATTTTCTCCCTATTCGTGTTGATTATTCTGTGAGTTGTTTGGCTCAGGTTTTTCAACAGCAAATTGTTCGATTGCATGGTACGCCGTCTTCTATTGTGTCCGATCGTGATCCTCGTTATACGTCTCGTTTCTGGAAAGGGTTACATAAAGCCTGGGGTACACGGCTTAGATTCAGTACGGCATTTCATCCTCAGACTGATGGACAGTCGGAGCGGACAATTCAGACCTTGGAGGATATGTTGAGGTCTTGTGCTTTAGAATGGACAGGCCACTGGGATGATTACTTGTGTTTGGTGGAGTTTGCTTACAATAATAGTTGGCATGCTAGTATCAGAATGGCTTCGTTTGAGATGTTATATGGACGTAAGTGTAGAGCACCGGTTTGTTGGAATGAGGTCGGGGAACGACTCATTGAGGGACCAGAATTAATTGAGATTACTAATGAGAAAGTGGTTGTGGCCAGAGAGAAATTGAAGGAAGCTCGTACTAGACAGAAGAGCTATGCTGACCGTCATCGTCGTGATGTTGTGTTTAACTCTGGTGATCGTGTTTTCTTGAAGGTTTCTCCTTTTCGAGGCGTTAAGCGTTTCGGTATGAAAGGGAAGCTTAGTCCACGCTATATCGGTCCGTTTGAGATTCTTGATCGGGTTGGTGAGGTATCTTATCGCTTGGCGCTACCTCCCCAATTATCGCATGTGCATGACGTTTTTCATGTGTCACTTCTTCGTGGGTATAGTTATCATCCGCTTCATGTTGTGTCTTGCCCGTTCGATCAGATTCGGGAAGATCTTTCGTATAGTGAAGAACCTGAGGCTGTTTTGGAGCGTCACGAAAGAGTCATGAGAACTAAAACCATTCCATTCGTAAAGATTCTTTGGAAGAATCAGCCTGAGAGCGAGGCTACTTGGGAGACCGAAGAATCAATGCGATCCAGTTATCCACATTTTTCTTTTTGACTTGGTACATATTCATTTTGATTTCGCTTTCGATTTCGTATTTCTATTTCGATTTCGTATTCCAATTTCGCGGACGAAATTCTCTTTTTAGAATGGAAGAATTATAATACCCTAAATTAAATACGACTTATAAAATACGCTATGAATTAAAACTTGAGTTATATATCATGTTATGACTCGAAACCATATAATATGAATTAATGTGTTTAGCAGATGTAGAAGATATCACAGAATGTGTAGCACCAGTATCAAATAAAACAAAAATTGGACGATCAAATAAATACAGCATACCCGAGACAGTTCCAGAAGTACCCGCAGCCTGATCCCTGGTTAGTGCAAAAACTCGACCCTTAGAAGCCTGCTGCCCACCATTTCCATTCCCACGGTTGGTGCCACTCGCCTTCGGACATTCCCTAACCCGATGTCCAAGTTCACCACAACTAAAACAGGCACAAATAGGAGGAGGTGGAAGCTGTGCCCTGCTGAAGAAGTAGTACCACGATTACCCTGCTGAATACCACGACTCTGTTGACCCCTGAACTGTTGGTCACGGCCTGACCGCTGATTCTGCCCACTGTTGTTGTTACTACGCCTGTCATTACCCCGAAACTCATTACCCCTCGAAGTAGCATTCCTCTGACTATTACCCTGAACCTGCTGATGATCACTCTCCTGAGTCCTCTTCACTCCACGTCTAGACCTCTCTTGCATCAATTCCTTATTACGGACCGCATTGGCAACTTGTGCCACATCAGTAAAATCAGTATTTAGAATACCTTCAAGCAACTCATCACGTAACCCCCACTTAAAATGCATAGCCTGCTCCTCCGGAGTCCCAGCCTTCGTACCCAAGAAACCCGCAAGTCTCACAAACCTCTTCATATACTCCGCACTCGACTCCCTATCCAACTGAAAAATATGATGATAATCACGCTCGAACTTCTGTTTCTCTGACCTAGGGTAGTACTGAAGAAAGAATATCTCCCGAAACTCAGCCCATGATAACCCAGTAACAAACTCATCACCTCCCTTAGCCATCCGATATGCCTTCCACCAACTGAGGGCATCTCCCTCAAATTTGTAACTAGCCAAACGTGCCTTAAACTCATCGTCACAACCAAGTACCTCGAATATCTTCTCAATGTGAGATATCCAATTCTCCGCCTCCACAGGAGAAGTAGCAGCACTGAACGAACGTGGTTTCTGCTTAACAAAACGCTCCAACCACACATGGATCGACACTGTTTTGGAGCGTCAGGAAAGAGTCATGAGAACTAAAACCATTCCATTCGTAAAGATTTTTTGGAAGAATCATCCTGAGAGCGAGGCTACTTGGGAGACCGAAGAATCAATGCGATCCAGTTATCCACATTTATCTTTTTGACTTGGTACGTATTCATTTTGATTCCGCTTTCGATTTCGTATTTCTATTTCGATTTCGTATTCCAATTTCGCGGACGAAATAATCTTTTTAGAAGGGAAGAATTATAACACCCTAAATTAAATACGACTTATAAAATAGGCAAGTTGATAATAGAGTGTTGAAGTATATCCATCTCCGTGATATTGCTTCAATGTTGGTGACTGCAAAGGAAGTTGACTTTATGTTTAAAGTCAACTTCCTCATGCTATTTGCTAACACAATGTGTCTCACTGATACCATGAGGGTGATTGTGAATTTGACTATGCTTAAACGTATTCGGGAAGATACAGTAATCTCAAAAATTGACTGGTGCGGGTTTCTTCACAACTGTCTTCAATACAGTCAACTTCCAAATACTGATGGTGGCTACTACATTGGTCCAATCGCCTTCTTGATTGTAAATTTTTACCTTTTATGTTTTTATATTTTGTTACAGTAATCATACTATTTTTTTATTGTAATCTTACTATTTTTTGTCTATTTTTACAAGCTCTTGTATTTGGATTCTACAAAGTTGGATTCGTTTCTTGTTGTACGTGTACGGCCTACTATAAAAAACTAGAACACATATGCAACGAAGAGACGACAAGATCTTGAAATTAAAGAACAAGTCATTGGAAAGCTTGAATTGCATGGAGAGTGAACTGAAAATGAAGCTTATGAAAAAGAAGGCTTTGTTGTTTGTGAGGCTGTTAGAAGTCGTCCTCGTTTGGAATCTTTTCCACCTGCAACCGACAAACAGGTTTGTGAGAGTGGACTGATTTGTAAGAAAATCACATGTGATTTGTAAGGAAAGCTTGAATGGACACACAAACAGGGAAAAAACGACTGTTTAAACAAATAAGAAGGAAACTTAAATACCAAATAAACTAACACAAAATTATATTTCTAATGGAATTAAAAAATTACCACTTGAGCTAACGAAAGAGTAGCATCATCTTTTTTAAGTTGAGCCGCAATCTCTTTTGAAAACATCTCCCAATGCTGATCCTCATCTAGACGCGGCTCATTAACCATAGCATTTGTCTATTAAAACATAAAAAAAGTTAAAAAATGAAAGTTAAATACAAGATAAAAATAGGCTTAGCAATGGAAGGTAAATACAAATATATATAAAAAAACTACAAGATAAAAATAGGCTTACAATACCAATATCTATAAAAATGGAAGGTAAATACAAATATATATAAAAAAAACTTACAAGACAACCCGTTGGAAAAAAATGCCTTTATAGTGAGGATTCCTCTTTAAATCGATCTTCATAGTTAAGGATTGCTCCCCAGCAGTCAACAACAATAGCATCTATCCACAAGCTTGGTACCAACGTCTCCATGTTCAAAAACACAGACGAAACCTCAAAGTCGCCAGAATTACTTTCAAAAACCTTTTCACCATATATAAAAAAAATCACATGTCAGTATAAGAATCACATATGATTAAATAAGAATCACATGTGATTTTAAAAACTTATAAAAAATAATGAATTTACACTTACAGCTTTTGGCCCTGCATTTCAAACAAGCTATTTCCCAACATGAACTCCCAACTTTTTTAGGAGAGTGATCACTACCGTCTTCTTATTCATGTATGGAGAGCACAGGTACGAAGATGGTTTAACAACGCGTTTCTTAAGATTTGGAGAAGGTGGGTTTCCTTTAGAAACACGAGTGACCATTCGTTGAGGAGTCTGAGGACAATCTATGTTAGCCACCTGAGAATCATCATACGCTGGTCCCTGAATTGAAACAAATATTTAGATAGAAAAAATAAGAATAATAAAAAAAAAAAAAAAAAAAAAAAAAAAAAAAAAAAAAAAAAAACTATGTTTTTTCTAAGATAGATAGAGTACATCATAAATATGCATCAGAAATAATAACAATCACATCACCAACCACATAATAATTTTCTTCAAGTCACTGCGTGAAACTTCCAACATCAATTATGTCTTCATCCTGACTAGCCTCAACGGGATTCTCTATTTCAGGAACAACATTATCCCCATCTTTCTGACCACCATCAACATTATCCTCATCATCCTTCTGACCACCATCTTTCTGACCGCCATCTTTCTGACCGCCCTCATCTTTCTTTCTGAGCACCATCTTCTTTCGCACCACTATCTTTCTGACCACCATCTTTTTTCGCACCATCTTTTTTTGGAACATCTTTTTTCGGAATGTCTTTTTTCGGAACATCTTTTTTCGGACCATCATTTTTCGGACCACCTTCATTCTTTTCATGATCTTCTTGGGAAAAATCATCAACATGAACTTCCTCTTGATCCAGTGATACAGTTTCCTTGAAAAGTTCGACATACTTATCATACAGTCGAAGCACATTCTCATCGTCCGGATACTCTGAATTGGCATGTTTCAAAATATCTTCAAGATTGTGCTTTTCATCAGATATGATTGAAAGCTTTTCTTCAATCATCCTATAAAAACTCTACAATAAAAACAAAAATCATATAAAACTGAAGTTAGAAATCACATAATAAATCACATGTGATTTTCTTACAAATCAGTCCACTCTCACAAACCTGTTTGTCGGTTGCAGGTGGAAAAGATTCCAAACGAGGACGACTTCTAACAGCATCACAAACAACAAAGCCTTCTGTTTCATAAGCTTCATTTTCAGTCCACTCTCCATGCAATTCAAGCTTTCCAATGACTTGTTCTTTAATTTCAAGATCTTGTCGTCTCTTCATTGCATATGTGTTCCAGTTTTTGATAGCAGGCCGTACACGTACAACAGGAAACGAATCCAACTTCGTAGAATCCAAATACAAGAGCTTGTAAAAATAGACAAAAAATAGTAAGATTACAATAAAAAAATAGTAAGATTACTGTAACAAAATATAAAAACATAAAAGGTAAAAACTTACAATCAAGAAGGCGATTGGACCAATGTAGTAGCCACCATCAGTATTTGGAAGTTGACTGTATTGAAGACAGTTGTGAAGAAACCCGCACCAGTCAATTTTTGAGATTACTGTATCTTCCCGAATACGTTTAAGCACAGTCAAATTCACAATCCCCCTCATGGTATCAGCGAGACACATTGTGTTAGCAAATAGCATGAGGAAGTTGACTTTAAACATAAAGTCAACTTCCTTTGCAGTCACCAACATTGAAGCAATATCGGGGAGATGGATATTCTTCAACGCTCTATTATCAAATTGCTTAAACCACTTCTTAATAAACGGATCATTATAAAAAGGTAGAAAGAAGGTTTTTGAGTCTAAGAAACGGAATCAAGTTTGTGAGTCTAAGAAACGGAATCAAGTTTCTGATGAAAAGAGGGTGTTAAAGCCTAAGAAGAATGTTCCAAAGTCTAAGAAAATGAAGAAATATGAATCATCTTCTTCCTCTGAAGATGAAAAGAGGGTGTTGAAGTCTAAGAAGGTGTTGAAGCGTAAGAAGAAATATGAATCATCTGAAGATGAGAAACCTTCAAAGAAGAAGCGTTTAGTTAAGTCCAAATCTAAATCATCTTCTTCTTCTGAAGATGAGAAACCTTCAAAGAAGAAGAAGCGTTTGGTGAAGTACAAATCTGAATCATCTTCTTCCTGTGAAGATGAGAAACCTTCAAAGAAGAAGCGTTTACTAAAGTCTAAATCAAAGATAGACAAGATAGAGGATTTGAAGAAGAAAAGGAAGAAACCTTTAACCGAAGAGCAGAAGAAGAGGTTGGCGTATCTGAAAAAGTTCAAAATTATGAAATCAAGGACCGTACCTGCTTCCTTGTTTGCTGCCATCCGTGACTCGAGAGTTGACATGCAATCTTTCCTGTCGGGTTTGGTTTTATGTCTGTACAATGTTTCTATCGAATCACTTCCATCTCGGCTTGCTAGGTTTGTTGTGACTAAGTTTGATAACAAAACTTATGAGTTTAAGTTGCATAATGGCACATTTGTTGTTACTCCGGAGAAAGTACATGAGATTTTAGGAATACCTCTTGGTGGTATATCTTTGTTTGATTTACCTGAGAGATCTCCTAATGATCCGTTTATTAAGAAGTGGTTTAAGCAATTTGATAATAGAGCGTTGAAGTATATCCATCTCCCTGATATTGCTTCAATGTTGGTGACTGCAAAGGAAGTTGACTTTATGTTTAAAGTCAACTTCCTCATGCTATTTGCTAACACAATGTGTCTAGCTGATACCATGAGGGGGATTGTGAATTTGACTATGCTTAAAAGTATTCGGGAAGATACAGTAATCTCAAAAATTGACTGGTGCGGTTTTCTTCACAACTGTCTTCAATACAGTCAACTTCCAAATACTGATGGTGGCTACTACATTGGTCCAATCGCCTTCTTGATTGTAAGTTTTTACCTTTTATGTTTTTATATTTTGTTACGGTAATCTTACTATTTTTTGATTGTAATCTTACTATTTTTTGTCTACTTTTACAAGCTCTTGTATTTGGATTCTACGAAGTTGGATTCGTTTCCTGTTGTACGTGTACGGCCTGCTATAGAAAACTGGAACACATATGCAATGAAGAGACGACAAGATCTTGAAATTAAAGAACAAGTCATTGGAAAGCTTGAATTGCATGGAGAGTGGACTGAAAATGAAGCTTATGAAACAGAAGGCTTTGTTGTTTGTGATGCTGTTAGAAGTCATCCTCGTTTGGAATCTTTTCCACCTGCAACCGACAAACAGGTTTGTGAGAGTGAACTGATTTGTGATTTGTAAGAAAATCACATGTGATTTTATTATAAATCACATGTGATTTATTATGTGATTTCTAACTTTAGTTTTATATGATTTTTGTTTTTATTGCACAGTTTTTATAAGATGATTAAAGAAAAGCTTTCAATCATATTTGATGAAAAGCACAATCTTGAAGATATTTTGAAACATGCCAATTCAGAGTATCCGGACGATGAGAATGTGCTTCGACTGTATGATAAGTATGTCGAACTTTTCAAGGAAACTGTATCACTGGATCAAGAGGAAGTTCATGTTGATGATTTTTCCCAAGAAGATCATGAAAAGAATGAAGGTGGTCCGAAAAATGATTGATCCAAAAAAAGGTTCGAAAAAAGATGTTCCAAAAAAAGATGTTGGTGCGAAAAAAGACGGTGGTCAGAAAGATGGTGGTGCGAAAGAAGATGGTGCTCAGAAAGAAAGATGATGGCGGTCAGAAAGATGGTGGTCAGAAGGATAATGAAGATAATGTTGATGGTGGTTAGAAAGATGGGGATAATGTTGTTCCTGAAATAGAGAATCCCGTTGAGGCTAGTCAGGATGAAGACATAAGTGATGTTGGAAGTTTCACGCAGTGGCTTGAAGAAAATTATGATGTGGTTGGTGATGTGATTGATATTATTTCTGATGCATATTATGATGTACTCTATCTTAGAAAAAATATAGTTTCTTTTTTTTATTCTTATTTTTTCTAACTAAATATTTGTTTCAATTCAGGACCAGCGTATGATGATCCTCAGGCGGCTAACATAGATTGTCCTCAGACTCCTCAACGAATGGTCACTCGTGTTTCTAAAGGAAGCCCACCTTCTACAAATCTTAAGAAACGCGTTGTTAAACCATCTTCGTACCTGTGCTCTCCATACATGAATAAGAAGACGGTAGTGATCACTCTCCTTAAAAAGTTGGAGTTCATGTTGGGAAATAGCTTGTTTGCAATGCAGGGCGAGAAGCTGTAAGTGTAAATTCATTATTTTTTATAAGTTTTTAAAATCACATGTGATTCTTATTTAATCATATGTGATTCTTATACTGACATGTGATTTTTTTTATATATGGTGAAAAGGTTTTTGAAAGTAATACTGGCGACTTTGAGGTTTCGTCTGTGTTTTTGAACATGGAGACGTTGGTACCAAGCTTGTGGATAGATGCTAATGTTGTTGACTGCTGGGGAGCAATCCTTAACTATGAAGATCGATTTAAAGAGGAATCCTCACCATACAGGCATTTTTTTCCAACGAGTTGTCTTGTAAGTTTTTTTTTATATATATTTGTATTTACCTTCCATTTTTATAGATATTGGTATTGTAAGCCTATTTTTATCTTGTAGTTTTTTTATATATATTTGTATTTACCTTCCATTGCTAAGCTTATTTTTATCGTGTATTTAACTTTCATTTTTTTAACTTTTTTTATGTTTTAATAGACAAATGCTATGGTTAATGAGCCGCGTCTAGATGAGGATCAGCATTGGGAGATGGTTTTCAAAAGAGATTGCGGCTCAACTTAAAAAAGATGATGCTACTCTTTCGTTAGCTCAACTGGTAATTTTTTAATTCCATTAGAAATATAATTTTGTGTTAGTTTATTTGGTATTTAAGTTTCCTTTTTATTTGTTTAAACAGACGTTTTTCCCTGTTTGTGTGATCCACACAGAATCACATGTGATCCACACAGAAAATCACATGTGATTCACACAGAAGTTCTAATGGAATTAAAAAAAAAAAAAATATTTACCAGAAGTTCGCAAGCTTTTTCGTACTTTTCCTCATAAACATTTTCTCCACAATCACTGTTATCAAGGATGGTCATTGTCGTATAGAACACTATTTTGCCCTTTTTATCTACAACACGACTAGGCTGATATCACTAATTAGTCGCCCTAGATATCATAAATAATCTCCCTAAATAGGTTGATATCACTAACAACACACAGATAATTAAACAAACACAATATTTAACAGCATCATTAAAAAAGAATCACATGTGATTTTTCATCAAAAACTAAAAATCAACTAAAAACAACTCAAACAACTAAAAACTACTTTCAGCATCAACTAAAACAATATTTAACAGCATCAATAAAAAATGAATCACATGTGATTTTTCATCAAAAACTAAAATCAACTAAAACAACTAAAAACTACTTTAAGCATCAACTAAAACAATATTTAACAGCATCAATAACAACTAAAACAATTTCTAATCAACTAAAAACTACTAAAACAATTTCTAATCAACTAAAACAACTAAAAACAACTAAAATCAGATAAAAACAAATAAAAAAAACTAAGATGATCATTATATTCAATATCTAATGAATTTAATAAGAAAAAAATCAAAAAAAATACGAGCAACAGTATCATCAGCACGAACAGATGATGATTCGACCTTCGATTTACGCTTATCCCGTGATATTTCATCTCGAACATCCATTATTCATAAATGAGAACACAAATTAGGGCAGAAATTAGGGTTTTGAAATGAAGTGTGAGAGAAGATGTGTGGAAGATGAGAGTGTAAATGAATTAACCGGTGAAAGATGTGTGGAAGGGGATTGACCACGATACCCCTATCATTAATTGAGGAAAAAAAAAGATTTATAATAACCGTAGATGGGAGTTGAGATGGACAGACGAGATCATATATCCGGATCTATAACAAATTTCGGATCTATACCGAACTTAAGTGTTCATAGCCTCCTAAACGGATTTATCAAGAATGATTGCATCATTATCGCAGTATCTTATATACTAAAAGATTGAGTAGTCTTATAAATGCAAAGTGCTCATAATAAATGGCTCACGAATTGATGGTATCATATGCGGTCTTCAACATTGATTTTCAGGCAACTCAAGCATCTCCATTAATATGCACATATTGATTTTCAGGCAACTCAGGCATCTCCAAACATAATACCACATAATTGTGCACGACATTTATGGAGAAAGATGAATAGGAACCATACACGAAGATGAAAAGAAACCATTCATTACAACCAAAGAGAATACCATCCTCAATCACAACAAAAAAGAATGAAAATCATCCATGGCGAGGATTTTGACAAATCTCTTCATATAAATTTCAATAAGTATAAAAAGTATTCACCTTTTTTGTTATTTTATTGATTTAATTATATTTGACTAAAGTGTTGCTAATTTACTTAGATTTGACTGAAGTGTTGTTAATTATATATGTGTTATGAGATTTTACATTACTTTATTGTATCATGAAGTTATTGCATTTGATGATTTTTCAATTTATGGGTTGTCAGGTTCATGTGTATTTGATGTAGATGATGCTAAATTGACTATTTTGTGATGAGTTGATTCATGCTCATAATGTGTTTGATGAACTTTAACAGATAAAGAAGCAAGAAAACTGGACCTTATAAAATCTTTGGTCAACTAAAGGGTAATCAATTGCTCAAGAACATTAATGTTGGTTTCTTTCTTCGTAAATGGTCAGATTTTGATGAAAGGTAATTTTGTTGTATGTTTTTGGGTCCTATTATTGATCATACAGCTATCGGTTATTTCAAGTTCATATGTTTATAATGACCACATAAGATACTTTACGTACTTCAGGAACGAAAATGGTTTATAAAAGATTGCATTTTTGGAGTCAAAAAAGGACAGAGGTGAGGTGAGGATTCCTGAGAAGTTGGAAGAATTTAGCACCGACTTAACGGGGTATCTAGGGGAATTAATAGAAGCATCGCTTAAAGAACGAGGTTTTTTAGCCATTGCTTTATACGGTTGTTCGCGTATTAACTTGATGAGGTGAAAGTCTAAATCTTTAATGTGTTTGATCAATCTTTATGTGTTTGAATTGCGATGTTGGGGCGAATAATTTTTCAAATTAAAAACAGGAATTTGTGTGGAGCGCCTTATAACAAGAAAGTAGACTGGTCTAAATGGTATATATTTGGGGCGGATGAACGTGTTGTTGCAAAGAATCATGTTGATAGTAACTATAAGCTTGCTAAAGATCATCTGTTGTCCAAGGTAATTTTTGTGTTTCCACATTATTATTTCGTACCTTTATGTTAGTATTTTTGTGGCTGCAAAACATTAGTACTTTTACATTTGACCACTACATAACTGTGTGTATGTGTCTTCAATGTTGAATATTGACATCCCTTTGCCGCTCTATAATTTCAGGGTTCTGTAAGAATGATGATATGTTATAAGCGTTTAATATGATAGATGAAATGAGCCGTTAAGGTTGCTGCTGCCAGTTTCCATAAATCTGATGTTGAAGAAAGAGTTTGTGGTTCAGATCATGGTGCTCATGATTTGTTAACAGGAATATTAAACTTTGATGCTTCAAAAAGGACAGTGTTGCACCCAATTAAACTACCACAACCACCAGTTTTAAATTTAAAGATGTTTGTCAATGAAAGAAAGTAGGTCACCACCACCATCACCACCCAGGATGCAAGTAAAATGATTGATGCTGCTGCGCAAAGTTCTGCTATTAGTCTAGCTGAACCCCGGACTGCGAAAATTGTGGTGACAGCTGATCGGAAGAACAAAGCAACTTCAAATAATACAGAGAATCTTGAAGATCGTCCTTCTGTTTAAGAGGATTTGGAACATCCCAAATGGACCGCCCATTGTTGAAGGTAGATAATTCTCTTTACTATAATTGAAAAAAAAAAAAAAAAAAAAAACATTGCCCAACCAAAAACGAACCAAGAAACAAACAATATAATAGTTAAACCACACAATATGGTTTGTTTTTGGTTTTGGAAAAGTTGTCAATCTGAATAATGTGGTTTGGGTTTGGTTGTGTACCTAAGAAAATAACAGTTCTAACTACTAATATCAGTGCAATTAGATTTGGTGTGTTAATTAAGTGAGATTATTAAATCATTTAGTATCAGTTCCGACATGAAGTCCTTTGCTATTATGTATAGAGATAAGCCCCTATGTTATCCACAGATTGATGTTAACCCGTAAGGCCATAACACCCCCTTGATTTTTAATAGTATAAACTAGCCACTGAGTTAAAATGCAGGTTTAGATATCAGTATAACAAGCTGTTTTAATAAGCTATTTGGACCAGCCTTGCTATTTGAACTTTAATGAGCACCTGTTGCTTATTTGAATTAACAAGCTGATAAGTAAATCCAATACGATCTCGCATTTTGAGTTTTATTACTTTGCAAGCTCTTAAACTGTTATATATGACTTGGCTTTGAGTATATTATTTAAGTACATTGGAATTGAGTATTTCGGTATTGCTATCGATATAAGTTGATTTTTTTTTTCGCTTGATTTTGCATAAGTATGCCTCTTGACATTTGAGTTTCTTTTAATTAGGTGCAACAAAATGTGGTTGGAGATTTTGATTGGATATGCTTGCTGTTCAAAGTTGTGATCATTAGTAATATCAGAATGTTCTGCAAACCATGATAACTCACTATTCCTTTTGCAGTTACTTTCTTGACCAAACACTTGCGCATTTTGAAAGACAAGTTAGGAGTGGGAAGTAGCTGCGAAGGAGCAACAAAAGGTTGTTGAAGAGCGGAAGACGGCAGCAGAGGCATTTTAGAATTGAGGAAATAAAAAGTTAGGAAATATTAGGTGCTTTTTAAATGATACAGTTCATGTCTTCCATTCATCATCGACTAATTATGACAACGTTGAGACCAATAAACGGATAAGAGGCGGGGCTAAATAGATATTATGTAATCTGACATGCTGGTATGTTGTCTATCAGTTTAGGTGAAACGGATTTAGCTCGGGAAACCCTGCACAAAGGGACAAGCTGCAGTGGCATTCACGAGTGGAATAGCAGATCAAGCTACGAACAGCGGGTCAAAGCTACGAATGGAACAGGTACTTATTATTAAAGATACAAATTCATCTACCTCCAAATTATTTTACGTTTGTCCAAACAGCCCCTTAGACCGAATCTGTCCAAACAATTCCTTAGACCGAATCTGTCCAAACAACCCTTAACCATTTCTTTTTATTCTGATCTCTTTCCTTTTGTATTTTGAAATTGCAATTGATGGGTAGTTCAAATTGGAAAATGAGTTATCGTCGTGGTTTTTGGGCCATGTGAAATCAAGAGGGACTGGATGATCATTTCGTCACTGATCTTGCAAGAAAAGAACACATGTGGGCTGAGCCCAAATGATGCACTTTTCAGTTTTACTACACATGATATTGGTTACCAACACTGAAAATAGCATACTTGGAAGCATACTAATATCTAGTCTTGAGAGTGTAACTTATAGTATCTTTCTGTTTGCATGTTCATGAAGAAGCATAAGTCATTTATTAACTTTGTAGAGCATGGAGATCCTTCACTTTTACCAAAAATATATGTTGTTGATTAGAGCTAAGATGAGTATTAAAGGCGTTTGAAGTTTCCCGTTCACAATTTAATGATACAGTTGTGTAAACCACAATGAATATAAAGTATGTTGTGACTATCATAGTATATACACTTTCACTAATAAATGATGTTAATGTGGAAATTGCTTTGAAGGCAATGTATATTTTGAGTGTACTTCCACTTACTGTAAGTATTGAAGTCTCATTGTTATAGTTGTGTTGCAACAAAATAATCCTTAACTTCAATGTACACACAAAAGAAATTTCATTCAATACAAAATAAGTGTTGGGAGTATTAAAGATTGTTTATAGTACGTACAAGACCTTTTAGTTAAAGCTTCTTCCATGGATTAGGCTACAGGAGTGTAGAAGATTGTATCATGTGTTATCTACTATTACTTGCCATGCTTAGATCATGACATCACGTATACCAAAAAGTGAGTTTCAAACATGACAAAAACCAAAACATGAAACTTTCAAACCTGACGATAACATTCCGATATGAACACTTAGATAGAGCCCGTGTGCAACGCACGGGTCTGAATGATTATACATATTAAAAAATTACATGTGAAGAGACACTTTTAAATGTAACATCTTGAAAAAAGTCTCTTCACATATACTCTTTTAATGTCAATAAACTATTTTAAATGTATGTCATGCTTAGAAAAGGTGTGATACCATCACAACTTAGATATATAATGACGAAAATAAGTGCAGAAGATTACGCTATGAACACTTATATACAGCCCATGTGCAACGCACGGGTCTTCATGACTAGTACTAATAATTTTTAATATATTATTATTCATTAAACTCTAAAGAAAGAGAAAAAGAGTTGACTCACCTGCGAACTTTGAGTTCAAACACCTTTTCCCGAGCTTGATTCACTTCTTCATGAACTTCCCTGAACAAAAAACAAAATCTCATATTACAATCAGATCATCAACATCAAATAGAGTATCAGGCAACGATATTTGTTGGTAAAATGAAATCAAAAGCATATGAAGTAAAGGAAAAAGATGCCTAAAAGTATTCCGTTAGATTGATGTGTGCCAAGCCCCAACACAATATAATGTTGAATTAGAATCTATAATAAAATCCAAATTATTGAATTTATATTGCACTAACTTTGAGAGTAAAAGTCAAACTTGTAACTTTTGATTCAGGACGAGGGATAAAGTCATAAAACTAGAAACTTTTAGGGACGTAAAAAACACCAATTTTGGTCATAAAAATATCAAGACAAGGTGATAAATATATCGTGCTTAATAAGCATGAAAAGGGAAGATATACGAGAGGCAATGAAAATAAATAAATAAATAAGAAAAAAAAGCAAAGATTTATGTTGACCATATAGCATATCAAATAGCTTGTCTACAAGACGGTTAAGAATGTAAGACTTGCTAAATAGTTGACAAAATACGAGCAGCATCTATAGTGTGCTCTGTTCCAGAGTTTATGACTTCATGAAGTGTTTTTAGATGTTTATAAAATGCTTGATTTTGAGATTGAAGAGCATTAAAATGTGTTTTCAAAAAACTAAACTTGCTTCTTTATCCATAACCAATTACTGATATGAAATGCATTTTAAAAGCAGTATAACTGATGGACTTAGAACGAATATGTAATATCAACCCTGATAAGTTTTAAAGATAATCAAAAAGACATAACTAATCGAAATCAGACCAATTTATCTACTCACATGTACCTTAACAACCGAAAAGCATTTACCCTTCAATTAATCCACACAGATTCATTGTTTAATTCATAGGAAACTATTTTACTCACATAATAATTGAAGATTCCTCATCAGAATCAATAAATACTTCCATTCACAACCAACAATAGCCAAACCTTCAGCTCCAGTTAGACGCAACTGATAACTATAATCAGCCTCCATCATATAGTGATGTAGGCCATCATTTTCTCATTCGACGATCTTTCATCAACTACCTAATTACGATTACTCTAGAGTATCAATTACTCGAAAATGAATACTCAATCTAATAAACAACTACCTAATTACGATTCGATTACCGATATAACTACAAAGCCACATTTCGTCATCAATTCATTATCTTTCATAAATGATAACTATATAACTACAAAGCCTCATCAATGAACATAAAACAAGTGATAAATAACCTTTATCACTCATGATTGCCTAACCAAACACAACAAAATCACAATCAACAACTTTTTTATATTTCAAATTAATAAAAAGCAAACAGATAATAAATTAAAGCAGATTCCTACTAACACTTGTCAAAAAGCACATAATAAGCAAAACTCAATCCATACCGGTGACATTACTAACAACCGAAACCGTAGTCAAACTCTTGGGTTTAACCTCCTTTGGCAACTCAAACCCGCCCACAGGGATCATGCCTGGTGAGAGTAAGTTGCCGGAAGGTGGTGATGACATGGCGGGGGACTGATTGTGAACGGTCAGGTGGAGTGAAGAAACCGAAGTGGTGGACTTTGGGGTCTATGACGGCGCGTGTGGCTCACCGGTGGTCCATTTTTGTTTATTTACGCTATGTTCTCTAGTTTTTTTTTTAAAGGAATGGAAGGGGAAGGGAAGGAAAATAAAAAATATGGGTGTTCTTAAGTTTTTTTAAGAAGGAAGAGGAGGGGACGGGAAGGTGGGAGGGAGGGAAGGTATGAGTTTTTTGGTGTATATCCGTTCCGCCCAATTTTGGGGGGGTTTGGAGGGGAAGGTATTATAAAGATATTAAGCTTGTGTAAAATTACAAATGTATCCTCATTTCTTTAGATCGAACTGCACTTGCTCTTCCAGCATTGGTGGTGTTTCATCTTGATTACGAACAGTTTCTCCAGGGGAATACTCATAATACAGAAGACCTAATGGATTTCACAGAAGATGAAGGGAATTGTTTTTATTTTCTTATATCAAATACAAAGCAAGATTACAAAATAAATAGGAGAGGAAATAACTAACAATACGGAAACTAATCCTCTAAATATGGAGAGGTTGACAATCAAAGATAATAACCAAAAATAAAGGATCAATCAGGATCAATCATATTAAAAGATCAATCATATTTAATATTCCCCCTCAAGATGAAGCGTGCAAATTTGCAATGCCAATCTTGCCAAGAAGAAAAAGAAGTTGTTGAGATGTGAGCCCCTTCGTAAGTAAGTCTGCAACCTGCATTGTGCTGCTGATTTTCATAGGAATAATTTCTTTGGATTCAACACGTTCTCGCACAAAGTAGCAGTCCATCTCGACATGTTTGGTTCTTTCGTGGAATACCGGGTTGCTGGCGATGTCACGGGCTGCTTGATTATCACAAAACAAAGGTGTAGGCGACGAAATCCGAACTTGAAGCTCACTAAGTAACCAACGAACCCAAATGACTTCACTGACTGTTGACGCCATGGCTCTGTATTCAGCTTCGGCCGAAGAACGGGAGACAACAGATTGCTTCTTAGTTTTCCAAGAAATAGGAGTACCACCTAGTAATAATATGTATCCAGTGCGAGACCGTCTTGTGAAAGGACAACCCAACCAGTCTGAGTCACAATAAGCAGTCAAGACAGGATCTCCTGTACGAGAAAGAAGAATGCCCTGACCTGGTGTAGCCTTTAAGTATCTTAAAACACGATTTGCTGCTTCTAGATGGTTGCTTCTTGGGTCAGCTACGAATTGGCTTAAGATATTTACCGAGTAGGTTATATCTGGTCGGGTGGCTTGAAGGTACAGAAGTCGACCAACTAAGCGACGGTACTGGTTCGCGTCAACGCTTGGTTCGTCTTCACCTTTGTCAAGCTTTAGGCCGTGCTCAAACGGAAAAGCACTCGGCTTACAACCCAATTTTCCACAATCCTTCAAAATGTCCAACGTATACTTGCGTTGGCTTAGGACTAAACCATCTTTTGTCTTTACCACCTCTATGCCAAGAAAGTATTTTAACGGACCAAGATCTTTGACACTAAATTCTTTGTCAAGTTGCATTTTGGTCTCTTGAATTTTCTTGAGACAGTTACCGGTAATGATGACATCGTCCACATAGATGAGAACGACAACAATGATGCTTTCGGTCTCGTAAATAAATAAGGAATGGTCGGCCTTGGACTGTCTAAACTTCAATTGCAAGAGAAAGGTAGTGAATTTGTGGTACCAATTACGAGAAGCTTGCTTTAATCCGTATAAGGATTTTTTAAGGCGACAAACTCGAGTTTCCCCGTCATTGGAAAAACCATGAGGAATCTTCATATAAACCTCCTCATCCAGATCTCCGTGTAGAAAGGCGTTGTTTACATCGAGCTGGTGAATGAACCAATCCTTTTTTACAGCCACGGCCAATAAAGTTCGAACCGTAACCAATTTTGCCACTGGAGCGAACGTATCATGATAATCCACCCCTTCTATTTGAGTGAATCCCTTAGCCACCAAGCGAGCTTTGTACCTTTCGACCTCACCATTAGGCTTATATTTGATCTTGTACACCCACTTTGAGTCTATCGCCCGTTTACCCTTAGGCAAATTTTCCAAGGTCCAAGTTCCATTTTCTTCAAGAGCTTTGATTTCCCTTTGCATGGCTTCACGCCAGCGAGCATCCTGCGCAGCTTGCTTAAAACTCTTTGGCTCATCATTTTTAGTGATAGCCGCTAAGAAGGCCTTATGATTAGTGGAAAATTTATCATAAGAGACAAAATTAGAGATAGGGTAGTGTACCGTGGAGGAGACCTGATTGGAAGTCGGATGTTTGACCGAAGGGGGAACCTGTACGATGAAGTCCTTGAATCTTGAAGGCTGGGTTCGAGATCGAGTGGGTCTGCCTTCATTTTGATCTTCAACTTCATCGTGGGCCACATTAATTTCAACATCATTTATATTGGGCTGCTCCTCTTCATCTTCGTGGCCCATGTCACTTTCACCTGTGACATTTGGGTCGTAAATTGGCTCACTGTTGTTTGTTTGATCGTGGTCCACTTGTGGAGTGGAATTATGGTCTTTTGTTGGTGTGACAATTGGTTCATCACAACAGTGGAAATCATGAATAACAATTGGTTCCTCATTTCCACTATCACCTTCCTTTTCAACACCTTTGAAAGGGAAATGCTCTTCATGAAAAGTAGCATCCCTACTAACCACTATTTTTCGCGTCTCGAGATCAAGGATTTTATAACCCTTAGTTCTAGAAGGATATCCAAGAAAGACTCCTGGCTTCCCCCTTTCATCGAACTTATCTCCATTTGTGTCGGTATTTTTGTAATAGGCAAGGCACCCAAATACCCTCATAAAATCATAATCTGGTCTTTCATTCCAAATTAGTTCAAAAGGAGTCTTATTTTTAATGACCTTGGACGGGAGACGATTTATTACATACGCCGCGGTCAAAATGCATTCTCCCCAAAATCTTTTTGGAAGATTTGCACCAAATCTTAAGGCACGAGCAGTTTCAAGAAGGTGTCTATGCTTTCTTTCAACGACACCGTTTTGTTGGGGGGTATGAGGACATGTGGTTTCTAACAAAATCCCCTTTTCATTATAAAATTCTTGCATATTGTTAGATGTAAACTCCCCGCCATTATCACATCTAACCCGTTTGATTTGTTTATTAAATTGTACCTCCACTATTTTGTGAAAGTTTTTAAGACATTGACTTGCTTCACTTTTGTATTTAAGGAGAAACGTCCACACCGATCTACTAAAATCATCAACTATTGTAAGGAAATAGTTTGCTCTTGTATATGACGGAACACGATAACCCCCCCAAATATCACAATGAACCAAATCAAAAACGGATCGTAGTTGGGTAAAATAAGTTGAGACGGAGGCACCATTTTGCCGAGTGGATGCAACCTTTTGCTTTAATTCATACGCCCTGGGAGCGCTCTCCTTCCCAAAACGTTCATTCAGATCCGCCCATATTGCCGACGCTGTACCAGCATATTTTACGCTGTTTCTTATGTTCTTCTCCATGGCGGTTGTCAACCAACCCTTTATCATTGCATCTGCCCTCATCCATGGCATGTAATCCTTCGACGACTTCTCGGGTTTCTTGATCGTTCCATCAACGAATTCTATTTTGTTTTTTGCGAACAGAAAATTCGTCATCTCTTGACTCCAATCTGCAAAATTACTATCGGTAAGAACTTCATTAACATGGAGCTGTTTGGGGTAATCCGATGGATGAAGGTAATAGGGTGAGTCATATGCGATCCCACCACTAGAGCCTTCTCCATCTTTGTTTTTGTTTTGGTTGTCATCTCCTGCCATCTTTGTGAATAGAAATCAAGAGCTAGGTTTCGAAACCTGGCTCTGATACCATAATGGATTTCACAGAAGATGAAGGGAATTGTTTTTATTTTCTTATATCAAATACAAAGCAAGATTACAAAATAAATAGGAGAGGAAATAACTAACAATACGGAAACTAATCCTCTAAATATGGAGAGGTTGACAATCAAAGATAATAACCAAAAATAAAGGATCAATCAGGATCAATCATATTAAAAGATCAATCATATTTAATACATCTATTATATGTCCTTCCCCGAGTGCTTCTAGAAGTGTCGACAATTGTGTTATCTTGTCATCTTGATTATTACCTAGTGTTAAGTCGCTAATGCTAGTTCTTGCGCTTGTTGAACTTGTACCTGTTATTTAACGACAACTTGTGTTCTTATTTTCCCAAATAAACAACTATAGTTCAAATATTAGTTCATTTAAATCTAGCAAAATATGTCAAAAGAAAAAAAAGCTTGAAGTCAGTATCAACGAAAACAACTTGGAAATTACTTACATGAGGAATTAAATTCGATGCTAAACAAATCTTCATCATTTGGTGCTTGCCTAGTTGTTAGTTTCGGTTCTCTTATTTTAACTATTTCGTCCATCTCTCTCGAGAATCATCTGATATCAATCGACTTGCTCACTTTTACCAAGAGGTCATCACTACTAAGCTTTTCAGTGCCAAACATAAAAGTAAATTATGTTTTGAGGGTATCTTGGTAATTTGTGTATCTTCCTTTCCTTTCCTTGCAAATAAAAATAAAAACTCAAGAACACAAATAAAAATAACCACTTTCTCGATAGTGTCATTCCTTACTTTCCCCTTCCCATTCCGTCCCCTTCCATTCTTTAAAATTGAGACTTGAGAACAGAGTGTTAGGGTTTGTGTTTTTTGTGGAGATGAACAATTGGTTTTAAATTTGGGGAAGGGTGGAGAGAAACATTAACTGTGTGAAAATAAATGAGGGTAAATGAGAGAAAAAAACGAAACTAAGTTTGTAAGATTAAACGAGCTAGGTAGCCCGCGCGTTGCAGCGGGGTGAATTGACATTAGTTTTTTGCAGCCATGTTGTCCAAAAGAATTTAGCAATAACCCCATTCGATTGTGATTTAAACAATAGAAGAACAAAAAAAAAAAAAAAAAAAAAAAAAAAAAAAATCCTTCAATGAATTATTGGTCAATCCCAAGCTTCATCCCATCCTAATCCTTTCCCATCAATAAGCAATCTCATCAGTTCCGGTATTGCAAGTGTATGATGCGTTTCATTCAGTTGCACCGCAACCATGGTTGGAAACTCAGACCATTCACGCGCACCTGTTCCATCTTTTCTTTCCTTAAATCTGGCAATCATGTCCTGAAAAGATTAAAAAATAAGAATGTTAACTTCAGCTTATACTTTCGGATGGTATAACAAATACAGGATGAGAAGATTGGCAAACAACCTGTAGTGATGCGCTGCACAGGAAAAACTGTCTTCCTTGGGAGCAGTAAAGTCTGCCAGTACAGAAAGCCTATGCATCAAAAAAGGGATAACTTTGCAACCAACTGATGTAGCTCTGTTTTCAATGAATCAAATAGCTTAGTAATATGTACTATTATTGAGGTTAATTCTAGATAACAGTATATCATATCGTATGACCAATGGACGTAAGGGTGCTCATCCTATTTGTGTAGTAAAATGAATTTTCCAGTGAATAAATAGAACAATACTATAGCAGGTTTTACTAATTGCTAATTAGACGGTGCAATAGAAGACTGTACATTTATTTTTGATAATTTTCTGAAATTTTAAACTCATTTTAAAACATGACAATTAATGAATTGCTATTGAATTACAATTTCCTTATTCGTACTGTTCCATTTGTTAGTGCAAATATTACGATATTTAAACTAAATGGTTTCTTCGGTTTTAATAATGACAAACATGTAATTTGTAATATATAACGTAAAATGTGCAAGTTACTTGTAAACACAAATCATCAATGCATACTTACATCAACACTTCTCGACGTCTCAAGTATGCTTCAACAAAGTCGTAGATTTCCGTCCTGACATAAATCACTCAAGGTATGGACAAACAAATCTACTACTTGACAAATGATCAAAGGATTATATTTTTCTAAACTTCACATTTTTATAAATGTGACAAAACATTTTTCAAAAATACATTTTACAAATTATTTTTGAATTAGAAAGAAATGTTTTATTTGGAAAAATCATTTCAAAAATAGTAACAGCTATTTTTCCCCCCAAAACAGCTCCAAACTTCCCCAAATAAACCTTCACCACTAAAAGACAAAATTTGGAGCGTCTGGAGCGTTTTCGATACCGACGGCTCCACGGTTCCGTTAAATTTAACGGAGCCGTGGCACAATTAGTGGAGCCGTCCGTACGTAACGGCTAGATTTTTCTTTGCCTATAAATAGTGGACCATTTCACACTTCCAACTTGATTTTTCCAGTCCTTTTTCTCTGGTCTAATCCCTCCTCACTTAGATGACTTTCTTTGATCATTTGGAGAGTCTTAGTTTGTTTAAGAGTGATCCAATCCTCCATTCAAGTGATCCTCTTCATTCCTCTTGATTAGCAAGAGAAGAACACAAAGTATCCAAGTAGATACAAGGTGTTGTCATCCCTCTTGATTAGCAAGAGAAGAACACAAAGTATCCAAGTAGATACAAAGTGTTGTCATCCCTCTTGATTAGCAAGAGAAGAACACCAAGTATCCAAGTAGATACAAAGTGTTATCATTCCTCTTCATTTGCAAGAGAAGAACTCAAAGTATCCAAGAAGATACAAGAGTTGTAGTTGTTAGGTCTTGTAACATTGGTTACACTCTTGATTGTATCATAGCATACATCAAGATTATTTTTCTTTTGTGAGAGAGTGAGTCAAGATCATTGTGATCTTAAGAGATAGTGAAGATCTCTTGAAGCCATTGGGCTTGTGTGATTGATCATGTGGATCAAGGGTAGATCGGGTAGATCGTGGTAGATTGGTGCTAGCTAAGATTAGCACTCGACATCTAGCTTAGTGTCAGAAATAGGATAAGCGACGTGTAAGGTGTAGATCGGGTAGATCGTGGTAGATTGGTGCTAGCTAAGATTAGCACTCGACATCTAGCTTAGTGTCGGAAAACAAGTTAAGCGACGTGTACGGTTTTCTCCGCCTGAAGGGAGTTTGTTGATTAGTGAAGTAACTCTCGAGTTGGGTACTTGGGGAGTGGAGTAGGGCGAAGAGGAGCTTCGTGACCGAACCACTATAAATCACCGTGTCCGGTTTGCGCCTTCTTACTCATCTCTTTACTTTCATTTTATTCTTTATTGCTTTATACTTATATTTGCATGAAGTTTATGCTTGTGTGACTTGTTGCTCATGTTATGTTGATTTAGTATGTGTCATGGCTTGATTGTGATTGTGTTGTAGTTTACTACATTCATCTCTAAGTGTTAAATGACCGTTGTTAACACTTTTCATATTACGTCACACTTGATCGGGTGTTTGATACAAAAGTTTTAAGTTTTTAAATGGAAACGTATTCACCCCCCCCCCCTCTACGGTTTCCACACCATTTTTGGAAATGTGTAACATGGTTCAATACAAAGAGATACGATGCATAAAAACTGGAATGTAAAGATTTGTAACCTAAATACTTCGATTAATGTAAGAAAAAGAAGACAATGCAGCAGGTAAGATACTACCTGGATCAAAAAGTTTATGGAGTCTTTGGCTACATCTAGGAATCTATCGTCGTCAAACCAACCGAACTTGGTTACCCGACACAGGAGGTGGACTAAAGATGCAATCATATATGCTTGCAATTCATGTCCCCTTTTCGCCAAATAGGTGATAATGAAAAAAAAAACACAGATTCGCATAAATTCAAAAGTGAAAAACAGACTGGCCATTCAAAGAAAATGAATGAACAAAACATGAGTCAAAACATTCATATAACCGTCATCTACCTGCAACTTCATATGATTGTAGTTGAAGATCTGAAAGTCGGCGAGTAAAAGGTGTTTGCAGATTATGAGAAACCCAAAGCATCAACAACGTGTATCCTGAGAATATCAGAAGTTCAACAACACCATACCCGGCCAATTTCTATTTGCTTCATCAGTTCCTGATTGTTGTTCTGCAGATCATCAACCATAGATGCCTTTGCCAACGCAACTTGAACAGTCTTCTCTGCTTCAAGTAAAGCAACCTCTTTTAAATCTGGAAAAAAAAAGAAAAAAAAAAAGAAAAAAGAAAAGAAAAGAAAAAGGCAGCATAAAGTCTCTAAACTTATTGAGATTTTCAACATTATGCTTGAAGCCCAAAAGAACTCGTACCTCGTATCGAGCGACCTTCAGCTCAGCTTCCAAAGGCGCAAGGATGGTTTCAGTTGGTGGCATATCAAGCCTGATAAACCTGCACAAAAAAGAAACAATTTTTTTTTTATGCATAAAATAAAATCAACAAAGTATCTACATTAACAATAATATTATTATCAAGTAAATAGATGAAAGATGTGAACAAACCTGGGCCATCACTTCCTTAATCAGTTGTTTTGCTGCCTCGATCTGTTTCCAATCGGCAGTTATTCTCACCGATCTTTCTTTGGATTGGGCGCCCTCAGGAAGATGTTGGGGTATTAACTACATTATGTGCAAACGTCAATGTACATAACAGGACTTTATTAAGGGAAAGCATTAGATTTGAAAAATCAGTTCCATTTGCATATTGTACTTAGTATATGTGGTAACTTTAAAACCTTTACACAGATGCTCAAACTACCTGAATTTTCAGCAAATACTCAAATATTTGCATTTTATGTGGAGGAAGCGAATATGTGTTAAGTCTTTTAATGGTTCCTGCATTGGCATCTAATAAGTACTACTTATATTCCAATAGCTCCATTTTTGTGACATATAGTAATTGCTAGAAATAGGAATTTCGCTAATGTTTAATGGGTCACTTTGGGTTATGTTTTATCTCTAATCACTTGAATGTATAGAACAAAAAATATAGCTTCAAATCGACGAACTGATAAAACGTATCAAAAATTATAATGTCGGAAAAGGTAAATTGATAATTTACCTGAATCATGCCAAGATGGTCTAGCGGGTTATTTCCTGGCCATGGTGTTTCATCTTGCATGCTCCATCCGTCTGCTGCTGTTTTCTGAGAAGTAAGAAAACAAATAGAAATGAGCCCACGTTATGTTACAATCATTTATTTTTTATGATGCAGTGAGAACGGAAAAAATGGTACCTCATGTGTCTCTTCCCAGCTGATTAACACGAACATGTCATAATTCCTGATTTTTTTGTACGTCACTGAAGCTGTTTCAGAAACTCTGTCAGTATAGTTCGTTGGTAAAAACACATCATGATCAAACATACAACTTTTCATTATGTGATCCAAAACAAACTATTCAATAAAAAGAAAATGACACATTTATAAAAGGTAAGAAATTTTATACCAGTGGAAGATTTCTTATAACCATTGTTGACCTCAACATGAATGCACCCATTCTTTAACCCCATAACTTGATAAAAATCATTACTTTGATCACCTGGTGCCACCGTTTTTCAAATTCAACATTAACAAATCGAAAAAAGCTATAAAAGTCACTTACTTGTGTCGACGTATCCGTCAATATATAAGTACTCTAAAAAACAATAACAATAGATAGACAAAGCATGTTACCCATTTTTGCACCTCAACCTCAAGATATTGAGAAATAACAAAGAAAGCTTACCACTAAATTCTGTAAACTGACGTTTACGTCTTCTGGTTGCTACTGTAAAGTACTTCTTAGTTCTTGCAATTCCTGAAGCATATAGAGATGGTCTACATTAGCATGAACGGTCATTAAAATCAAGCAATATGGGTCAAAACGGGCAATTGTCAAATGTGTGCTTGCTTTTACTGTTGCCATGGCGGGTTGGTCTACCAACCTATGTTTTTTGTCCATTTTTAAGTAATGTGTGAACTTGTTACAAAGTTATATGCATCCGAAACATTTTAGCCAAGTTTTGACCCGTTTGATCTACTCCAAGTATGATGATTGCAATTACACATTTGTTGTGTTGCCGAAGGAAAAATATTAGTTCATTTAAGCTTTAAACATGTTACTTGACTAAACTTGGGTGACGACTACACAAAACTATTAAAGTTGTATGTTATAAATGAAAATGACAGCAACAAAGAGACAGAGAGAGACCTGATTAATGGAGGGATGTTTGGAAGTGAGGGCGATTTTCTTCTATGTAGAGGATTGTGTGATCATATAGAGTCGATCACGCCAGCTGAATTTTTTCTATTGTGCATAGAAGTAATAAACGAAAACATTTATATTACATTGAATACTATGCACGAATACGGCATCATATCATCCAAGAATATCGCAAAAAGCCGGTTGCTCTAAAAAGCACACATATGAGAGAATTCAATAAATATAGTAACTGAAGTCTTTATAACTTAAGGAATACTTAATAATTTGAAATATCAGATCCTTAAGTACCTGATACGATTACTTTCCCATGGCCTTCGCTGTTGCACAATAAATTTTCTTTTTTTTTTTTGCCTTCAATGATCCCTTTTCATTTGTTTGTCACCAAAAGTTGCTAATATCCTTAAGTTGTTATCCGCCCACGATTCTTGTGTTTGCTTCTTAGTGAATCGCTTCCGCCTGCAACAAATCAACCGAATTCATGTTAAATGTTCTCAGCTAAAATAAAGAATGGTTTTTTAATAGATTAACAGATATGGAAAAAAGGGTGAGCCGGGCGAGCTGGGAAACATGAAATGTTTTGGGTTGAAACAAATTGTGATAGTTTTTTTAAATTTGACCCATATGTCAAATTGTTCACCTCTAAGTCAGACTTCCTTATTATGCCTTTTCGGCTTTCTGCAATGCAGTATCCACAGGTTGTTTTCTTGTAGCCAGTTCTGAGGTCACTTGCTCGAGTTTACGCAAGCTTTTTGATTCAGACTATTTCGCTATATCAACCAACCTTTTTAAAGCCTGCATATAACATTGACATGAGATGAGCAGCCAGCCTTTTTCGGGTTTACTCAGATAAACATCTACTTGGCTCTTCATGTCAGATTTTTAAACGCTAAAAACTTACCCAATGAACAATGCTCCAGTCAGCTCCATATGGCATAGATAATTGTTTAAGCAAACAGGACAAACATTTATCATTTTAATTACTGATTCTTTTATATTCTTTACATTTATATCAAATTACATTACACATTGAGTCTTCCATATCAGTAATTATTACACATCATCTTTAACCAATTCTACAAATAGTGTTAGAGGGATATAGAACATAAACAGACAACAGTTCTACAAAATTACTTTCGACTAATATGTTTCGCTACTCGACCCACTTATAACAATTAAACCCCAATTCATTAAAACCTTAAAGAAAGAAAAATCAGATTTACTTGCATCATAAAAATAAAAAATAAAAAGGCAAAAATAAATTGACCCACAATTGAAGATAAAGTTACCTCATATCAACTTTGGGGTTTTCAGATTCTTGAAAAGGGATACAATCGGCGCATCATGCTGCAACAATATACCAAGAAAACAGCGACAGTGTATTGTAAGAACAATCTAATATTTGACCAAAATATGTTTTTGGGTGCAAACTCAATTATATAGTGGAAAAATATAAATCTCAAGATTAACTTATTAGGTTGGTTAATTGATTAAGGTATAATAACTTACCTACAACCATGAATGTTAGAATGATTCGTCTTCTCCATCTTCGGTTTTGGATCTACTGCCGCTTGCATTCTTCACTTCATTTCTCTAGGTTGGTTAAATGTTAATTCAATTGTGTGTATGTTTTTTTGGTAAAGCGAAATTAGTATGTGTTTTTGGGGTGTGTATATTTTTATTTTTATGATGAAGAGGGTTCTGGAAAGAGAATGGTGTAGATGGTGTACTAATGGCTGTAATTACTTTGTTAAACCCTTTGTTTTGTAAAGACCAAGATTGCTACAGTTGGATGAACAGTGCAATGCTGTACTAATGACTGCCTAACACTTTTGCTACAGTTGGATGAACAGTGCAATGTTGTACTAATGACTGTCTAATACTTTTGCTACAGTTGGATGAACAGTTGGCAAAAGTGTAAACCAACAATATCAGCCACAAAATGTTGTACTAATGAATGTCTAATCACTTTGTTAAACCCTTTTTTTTTGTTAATAGCAAAACTGCCTTTTTAATATATTAGATAATGTTAGGGGTGTTTTTTTAGTAAGATGGGCTATAAAGTAACGTATAATTGTCTGAATGATTTTAATTATTTGTTTTTTAAGTATATATTAAATTATCTCAATACGATAAATAAGTAGCTTATGTAAAAATGAAACATAATATTTTTATTATAAATTTAAACACAATAATAAACCGTATAAATAAGTAGCTTGTTTAAAAATGGAACAAAACATTTTAATTGGACACAATGTATTGTACTTTTTTTTAACAATACAATGTATGTACTTTTTTTTTTAAATAATACAATGTATGTACTTTTGTAATCTCACTTGGTAAGATTGAGTATATTATACTCGGTCCAAACTGAAAATGAATGACCTTAGCCCATTATATATATATATATATATATATATATATATATATATTATATATATATATATATATATATATATATATATATATATATATATATATATATTTTTTTTTTTTTTTTTTTTTTTTTTTTTTGCTAACTTTACTTGGCCTAGAAAAACTTGCAACCCTAAGTATATAAGACTACTACACTCACAACCCTAACATAAAGGAAAACTTACGTCTCTTTTTTTTCACTCTAAAAAAAATCCATCCCTTAGAAACATCAGTCACCAACACAAGTCGTTCTTGTTTTGATAATAAAAGCTCAATCTTTGATTCTTTTCTAACCTCTGTTTCTTTTTTCTTTTTCGTTTATATATATATATATATATATATATATATATATATATATATATATATATATATATTTCTTTGTTCTTGAAGCGAACCTCACAAAAAATCATTGACACAAACCTAAAATCTTGTATATTTTATTTTTGAAAACGGGTTTTCTTACTTTTGATTTTTGTTTTTACTTGAAGATCTATAATGAGTATATTTGAAATCTCTTAACAATTTGTTAAGAACACTTTTGAAACCTGAGATCTTTGTGTTGTTGTTATGTTATATATTTTTCTCTTTGTTCTATCTTTTTACAAAATACAAACAAAACATGGTCTCAAACTTGAAAGGTGGCTGAAGATTTTGCACCGTTAAGAGCCAGCAAGACCTAACCCTCAAGTCTTACTTCAGTAAGATCTTTAAATCTGATCGCCTCTGACTCACAAAGAAAAAACAAACAGCCACTATGTCTGACCGCGTCTGACTGGGTAAGATTCAGAGGCGGTTTAGAAGTTTTTAGCAAAAACAAACACACCCTTAATATCAAACTAAATGGATGGTGGGGATTAGTCCCTTAGTAATCATCAAAATAAAAGTAACCAAATAAACTTTTGTCATCTAAATAAACTAGTATTAGATTTCGTTGCAAATTGCAACCGACCAATAAAAGTAACCAAATAAACTTTTGTCATCTAAATAAACTAGTATTAGATTTCGTTGCAAATTGCAACCGACCACACGTGAACGTGCTGAATTTCTTACTCCATGTGTAAACATTTAACTGGTATTAATGACTTTAAAGATAATTTCGATCCCAGCCGTTAGGGGGTTGGCAACCCACCTCTCACCTAAAATCCCATCACTCACTCCCAACCAATCCCCTTATGCCACATCATTCAATTACTTTTTCCATCACTCACCCATATTTTTGTTGGCAACACATCACTCACCCAAAATCCCATCACTCACCCAAAATTCCACTAAAAAACAAAACTAAAATGCCCAAAATCCCATCGTCTCGTGCGTGATATAGTCACTCAAAACTCATCACTCACCCCATCTAGTTGTTGGGTCCGTCAGTACCCAAGCATCCTGAAAACAGGATTTGAATACAAATTAAGCTAAGTGTTAATCAACCGAAAACATACTTAAGTCACTGAGTGAACAGTCACTCAGTGAGTTACCTTCAAGATGCTCAGGACGAGTCTAAGAAGAAAGACTCACCACTCAGTGAGGCGGAACTCCTGAGTGTTACTTGAGACAAAGAAGAAGGTAATGGGTTCAATGAGTGTTGGACAAGAACTCACTGAACCCCAGTCTCCTCAACAAAAAATAAGTGATTAAGGACTGAAGACTGAAGGCGAAGGCTGAAGAACCTGAAGCCTGAAAGAAAGGCGGGATTGAGCGGGAAGAGTTTGAGAAGATAAGGAGAAGTCTTATCAAGCCAGAAACGAACCTTCCCTAAAGCGGCTAAAAGTCAAGAAGTGTCAGAACTGACACTCGAAGACTTTTTAGCCCATTCCTATTGGTTCTTGGAAATGACAAATACTGTTGTAGTTGTCAGACACGCCTTGTATTTATTTTGTATTTTAATCTTCAGTACTCTTTGAATGTTTGTATATAAATAGCAACAGATGGAGAAAAGGGGGTTAAGTTTTGTGCATTAAAAGCTTAGACTTTCACAAAACCCTTTTCTCCTACAAAGAGTAACTAAGTCCCTGAGATAGCTCAGTGGTTCAATATTGTTACCACTCAAGCAAAGCTTGAGTTTAGATAGAAGACACACTATACCTTGTCTATTCAATCCCAAGTGTTTGTTCCGCAAAACACTTGGGTAATAGATTCTTTGATTGATTTCTAATAAGAATTTAAACGTTGAAAAACTTTGTGTTTTATATTTACGTTTTACTTATCAGTTATAATTAATCATTACATTAATCTCAGTCATAACACAATAGATTAACTTTGTAGTTATCTCTAAACGTGTAAAGGGAACAACAAGTGGTATCAGAGCCTCTGGTTTATAAAATCTTTCAAAAACTAAGAGTGCTCAAGGTTTTTAAAACCAAGATCCTACTATGGCTGATATTAATGTGCCCCAGCTCGTCGATAAAAAGGGTGGTAGCTTTTCAGCTGTTGCCCCCAGACTTGAAGCTGGAAAATTTAGCAAGTGGAAAAAGCGAATGCTTTGCTACTTGACTGGTATGGAACCATACTACATCACTTGTGTCAAAGAAGGTCCTTATGTCCCTAAGACTGCTGAGGGGCTAAACAAGCCTGAAGCTCAGTGGACCATTGATGAGAGAAGGGTGGTCAATTAAGACCAACGCCTGAAAAGCATAATTATATCTTGTCTTCCTGAAGATATAATGGAATCAGTCATCAACTGTTCAACAACCAAGCAAACTTGGGATGACTTGATTAATAGCTTTGAAGGACCCTCAGATACCAAGGAAAACAGGATCATGGACCTGAAACTTGAGTATAACACTTTCAGGGAAAAGGACTTTAAAATTCTCTCTTAGACATATACCAGATACAAGACCCTGATAAACGAATTATCAAATGATGGTGTAGTTTTGTCTAAGCATGAGACAAATGTTGGCTTTGTCAGCAGTATCCCTAAGAAGTGGCTAAACTTCTCATAAGGCCTTAGGAATGCTAATCACATTCAGACCCTTGAGCTCCCTGAGATCTATGGGAAGTTTGTCTATGAAGACAACTTAATCTCTAGGAGATACCCAGACTCTAAAGCTCTTGAGTCCAAAAAGGCCCTGACCTCCCCACCCATATCAACTGCCTTTTATTCTAATGGTGTTGTGCAGGATTTTCAAGAGGATTCTGAAGATGAAATTGATGAAAGAACTGGTGATGAGTACCTAAGTGACTTAAACTTGGAATTCCAAGAAAGGGCACTCCTTGCCAATTCAAAACGTTTTATCAAAAGAAATCAGTCAAACTTTTCAAAAGCTAAAGCAAGTGAAACCACTGAGTGTTTCAAATGTGGTAAAAAGGGCCACTTTGCAAGAGACTGTTATTCAAAAACCATCTCAAAACCCTCTTATAAATTTTCTGGAAACAGTTCCTTAGGAACTAGCAAGTTTCAACCTAGAATGTTTCAGTCCCCCAACATTTTCAAAACAATAATGTACAAAAGGGTCAAAAAGACTTTGAGACTAAATATAGGAAAGCTAAGGCTAAACTTGCTCTTCTTGAAACTAATCCCTCAATGTCTCAGGCTGCTCACACTTCCAAACCTGTTCAGACAAAGAACAAGGTTCTTGTTGCAGAAGCTTATGATTGGGATGAAGAAGAGGTCTCCTCAGAAGATGAGGAAATTAGAGTGAGTGCACTGATGTCACTTTCTGAAGGTGATCAGGTGGCTGTTGGAAAAAGCCATGCAAGGAATGGAGAGTGGGTGAACATAACCATGAAGAAGGTAAACACTTTACTTTTAATGGATGATGATTCTGACTGACAGTCCTATATGAATTATATTTGTGTAGATCTTAAGTTTGTAGAAGAACAAAGGCTTAACTTGCTTTCAAAATATAACAATCTTGTGTTAGATTTGAATAAGTGTAGAGATGAATTGCTTGTATTAAAACAAGCCAAGTTAGAAACTATTACACTACAAATTCAAAACACTGAGATTTTGAAACAAAATCAAGCCCTTCAAAATGAACTTAACAAGGAAAAAGCTGTCATTGAAAGCTGGACTAAAAAGAACCCCAAGGTCTATGATACTGTGAGTCTTATTCCTAATAATGACAAGAAAATTATAGGAATAGACCAACTCATTGATACACCCAGTGATAGTCACAAAGAAAAGACCTTTATTCCAGCTGGCATATCTTTTGAGCAAGAGATGCAACCCAAGTCAAATGACTGGATTGTCAGGGACAACCCAGTCAGTAAGTTACCAAACTTTGAGACTGGAAAAATCTTGCTTCCTGAAAGTCAGGCTCTGAAAAATATGCTTGGACTCACTGACCAACCCAGTAGTACTGAGTCAGTCAATGAGTCTGAATCTAAATCATTCACACCACTCCCACCTCTGAATATCCTTCAGGGTGCTGCACCAAGCTCAGACCTCCCACCATTGGTCTACTCTCAGTATTCTCCAAAGGAGAATCCAGGAATGGGAAATACCATCCTGAAAAGGCAAACCCCTGAAGTCTCAGTACATTCTGATGACTCATCAACTTCAGTCCCTTCTGAAGTAAAAACAGAAAGCCCTGACTCCAAAATTGATCAGTTGGCTGAGCTTGTCAGGAAGCTGAGTGAGAAGATTGAATCTTCTGAGAAACCTTCTCAATCCAAGATGAAGGAACCCAAATCAGCTTCCTCAAGCACCAAACCAAAACCCTCCAAACCCCTGAAAAGGTGTGAGCTGTGTCACTATACCAATCATTTCACTGATGATTGTTATAGAATCCTTTATTGCATGATATGCAAAAAAGAAGATCACAGGACTTCTGATCACCAATCATACACAGCCACAACAAAGATGGCAAACTTTAAAGCTCAGGCTTTAAAATACCCTTCTGATTCTAAACAGAAACAGAAACAAAAGGCCAAGCCTTTTGCACCTTGCCCTCACTGTGGCTTCAATGACCACCATCCTAAGGATTGTCTAATGGAAAACTGTTGTGAAATTTGTGGAGATTCCACTCACAACACCTCAGGACATGAAAAGGTCATTCAGACCAGAAGAGGTATGACCATGTCATCCTCTCAGTCCACTGAGTCTACCTCTGCAAACAAATGCAAAACCTGTGGTAGCTCAGTCCACTCAACCACTGACCATAAATCAATTGATACTTTTAAGAAGACTACAAAAGTCAATCCCTCCAAGATGAGGGGTCCTAGAAAGAACTAACTCAGTTTACCATTTGTGCAGAGGCATGCCAGGGAGCCTGTTTGGCATCTAGATAGTGGATGTTCAAGGAGCATGACTGGTGTGAAAGAGTATCTGCACAAATATGTAGAAGAACCAGGACCCAAGGTGATATTTGCTGATAATTCATCATGTCTCACTGAAGGTTATGGTTCAGTAAACTGTAGTGGTATAGTCTTTACTAGGATAGCTTATGTCAATGGTCTTAAGTACAATTTGATCAGTGTCAGTCAACTATGTGATGCAAAGTACATAGTTCAGTTTGATGATAAGCAAGGGACCATCTTCAATGCCAATAAGGAAGTTGTCCTTATTGCACCAAGAAGGCAAGATGTTTATGTGTTAGACATGACCAGTCTAACTCAGAATGGAACTTGTCTCTTTACTAAGGCCAATGAAACCCTCAACTGGCTTTGGCATAAGAGACTCTCCCACCTGAACTTCAAAAACATAAACAATCTTGTGAAACAAAACAAGGTCCTTGGCTTACCATCTCTTGTGTTTTCAAAGGATAAACCATGCTCTTCCTGTGAAAAATGTAAACATCATAGAGCATCCTTTAAAACCAAAACAAACTTTTCCATCAGGAACTGCCTTCATCTTCTCCATATGGATCTCTTTGGGCCCATCAGTCCTAGATCCATTAACCATGAGAAGTATACTCTAGTCATTGTGGATGAATACTCAAGATACACTTGGGTTTACTTCCTGATCAAAAAGAGTCAGGCAGCTGAAACAATCATGTCCTTTGTCAGGAACATTGAAAATCAAAATGACATTAAAGTCAAACAGATTAGGACTGACAATGGAACAGAGTTCAAAAACTATGAACTTGAATGTTTCTGTGATGAGAAAGGAATTTCCCAAAATTTCTCCTCTCCTTACACACCTGAACAAAATGGTGTTGCTGAAAGGAAGAATAGAACGCTCATTGAAGCTGCCAGGACAATGCTAAATGGATTAGTCCTTTCCAAACACTTTTGGACTGAAGCAGTCAAAACTGCCTGTTATACACAAAACAGATCCATCATTGTCAAGAGACATAGCAAAACCCCTTATGAGTTATTCAAGGGAAGAATCCATGACATCAGCTACTTTCATGTCTTTGGGTGTCCTGTGTTTATTCATAATAACAATTATCACTTAGGGAAATTTGATGCCAAAGCTGATGATGGATACTTCCTAGGATACTCACTTGTCTCAAAGGCCTTCAGGGTGTTCAACACAAGGAGACAGCAAACTGAGGAAACATTCCATGCTACCTTTGATGAGAGCACTAATGCAATCAGTGTCTTTAATACCTCAGTGGAAGAAATAGGAATTGAAGATTCATCAAGATACCCTCCTGATGAAAATCATCCTGACAATGACCCTTTTACTCAGTACCAAGCAAATGCTGACATCTCCAACTACATAATCTCTCACAACCTTCCTTACCCAACCATCACTGAGTTTGTTGAAGCATAGAGAAGTACTGATACAATCCATCAGTCTGAACACAATGCTCAGGAACCAAACAATCTCAGTGATCAGTCAACCCAATCAGACACTCAAGATACTAAAAATCATCATGTGTCTGCACCCGATCCCACCAATCAGGCCTCCTCAAGTTCTAATCAGTTTCCAAGACCTCAGGACAGTTGGACTAGGTCTCAGGATATAGAACTTGTCAATATAATTGGAGAGACTACTGAAGGCATGCTCACTAGAAGCATGGCTGCACAACTAAGAGCAGCCTCTGCCAATGAATGCCTATTTGTGGACTTCATCTCCACAATTGAACCCAAAAGTGTCAAAGAAGCACTTACACATCCAAGTTGGGTTCAGGCCATGCATGATGAACTGGAACAATTTGACAGAAACAAGGTAATGACCTTGATCAAATGTCCTGAAGATGTTTCAGTCATTGGCATGAAATGGTTATTCAAAAACAAATCTGATGAAAATGGCATAGTCATTAAAAACAAAGCCAGACTTGTAGCCAAAGGCTATAATCAACAAGAAGGCATTGACTATGAAGAAACATTTGCACCAGTGGCAAGGATGGAAGCCATCAGGATCTTCCTTGCATTTACAACCTACATGAACTTCAGAGTGTATCAAATGGATGTTAAAAGTGCATTCTTAAATGACTCACTGAAAGAAGAAGTTTATGTTCAACAACCCCCTGGATTTGAAAGTAGTGAGTTTCCTGACTATGTCTGCAAGCTTAACAAAGCCCTTTATGGACTGAAACAAGCACCCAGGGCATGATATGAAACTCTCTCAGCCTTCCTGATCCAAAACAAATTTGTCAGAGGCAAGATAGACAATACATTGTTTATCTACAGGACAAATAATGATGTCATACTTGTACAAGTTTATGTTGATGACATCATATTTGGCTCAACAAGTTATAAACTTTGCAAACAGTTTGAGAAACTGATGGCAAAGAAATTTGAAATGAGCATAATGGGAGAACTGACTTATTTCCTTGGACTGCAAATCAAGCAGACTGATAAAGGAACCTCTATCAGTCAAGAGAAGTATGTCAGAAGCCTACTGAAGAAGTATGAGCTCAGTGACTGTGCGTCAGTCAAAACTCCCATGGTACCCCCAAACAACCTTGGTCCTGACCTTACTGGAAAACCAGTGAATCAAACTCTTTTTAGAGGAATGATTGGGTCACTGATGTATCTACTTGCATCAAGTCCTGACATCCAATTCTCAGTCTGTTTGTGTGCCAGATATCAATCTGACCCAAGAGAATCTCATCTCACAGCTGTGAAAAGGATACTCAGGTACCTGAAAGGTACTCCAAACCTTGGATTATACTATCCAAAATGTTCAGGCTTTGATCTTAAAGGATACTCAGACTCTGACTATGCTGGATGCAACATGGACAGAAAAAGCACCTCAGGCTCCTGCCAAATCCTTGGTGGGAAAGTAGTTTGTTGGAGTGCTAAGAAGCAACAATTAGTTGCCATGTACTCAATAGAAGCTGAATATGTTGATGCTGCCAATTGTTGTGCAAATGTACTCTGGATGAAAAGTCAACTCAGTGACTATGGAATCCAGTATAAGATGGTTCCCATCTTTTGTGATAACATAAGTGCAATTGCCATCTCAAACAACTCTGTTCTTCATCAGAGAACAAAACACATTGATATTAGATATCACTTAATCAGGGACCATGTCATGAATGGTGACATTGAATTACACTTCATTCCTACTGAATATCAGCTAGCTGATATATTCACCAAACCATTTGATGAACCAACTTTCACAAGACTGAAAGCTGAACTAAGAATGTTGGATATTGAGAATCAGTCCACTGATTGAATTCATCAAACTAGGTGTAAATTCTGAAAACCCCAGGTCCCTGACTCAATGTGTTCCTCAGTGAAAATGATCACTGAATCACCTTCCCTGAACCCCTCACTGAATGAAGAGTCATTCAGGGCCCTCAAAAGACATTCAATGCTAACTTAAATGCTCTAAGTATCTAGTTAGTAAATGTCCGAGGTTGGTAACTGAATTCTTATTTAATATAAGAATATTTGTTCTTTTGCCTTTCTGGCATGCACCTCATGGGCCCCCACATTCCCACTTGGCATTTAATGCCTCTCCAATCACATAACAGATATGTGTGACTCAACCCTGCAAATTACACTTTTTGCAGACGGCACAACTGTTCACCTCGACTGTTGCGCAAAACCAGGGAAAAGTTGAGTGGTGGCATTTAATGCGGATCCCAAACGTTTTATACAAAACGGTTTTCAAAAAATTTCTTTTGAAAGAATAAAAACGCTTAATACCTAAAATACCCTCCTCTCCACTTCCCTATAAATACCCCCAAACAAAATAACACACACACGTTTTTTAGAAAATTTTAAGCAAATTCTTGCCCCTTTTTTCTTTCAAAAAAACAATCGTTTGTGTGTTCTTAGTCTTTAGAAACCCAGACCATCTTTGTAACCCAGACTTACCAAACAAAAATGGCTACTTCTAAAGCTATCACATAAGCCCCAAATGTGGAATTCCTCATCGAGGGCGTAGACATGACCAAGAACAACGTGGTAGGAAACTTTGCCTATCCCCAAAAGTTTTGGGCGTACAAGAATGTGGTTAAATACCTTCAAAACTGCTTTCTTGCTACGGCGTTCACAAAGACCCCCTCAGTTATATACAATGACTATCTGAGGGAATTCTGGTGTACAGCAGTGGCAACTAGCCCTGAGGACACCAAAGACTCAATTATCACGTTCTCAGTGATGAATGGGAGAAGGGCCCTCTCCCAAGATTACCCAACCTTCATCAAGGCCACAGGTCTTGATTTCACTGAGAACTATGAGCCCAACTCCACTGACCAAGAAGTAAAGGCCGAATTGCTTTTACTAGGGCCACATGACCCAAAGCAACCTGATGTGGCCGCAGGAACCTTATTGGCCAAAGCGCCCATTATTAAGACCTGGTTCCCACCTGTCTGGAGGATCCTGATGACTTTTGCATTCAGGTCCTTGGAGGCAATAAATCCTCCACGGAGCAGTTGAACGCATCACAACAATTGATGGTGTTCAGTCTCCTGGAGGGTAGAAAAATAGACATCGGAGGAATAATCTTCCGTGACCTCGTGGCCAAGCTCTCAGGAAAATCTAGGCAAAGACACATGTCTTATCCTAGGTTCATTTCCTGTGTGCTTCAGGACTTACTTGGCTCTGATTATATTAGGCCTGACGCTTAAGGATCTAAACCTGACGTCCTACACAAGGCCAATTATACAAGTGGCCTTACTGAGGTACAACCAGTCGCCCTGACCAACTACATGTTGGTAGTCATTCAGGGTGCAAACGTTGTCTCACCAGTACCTTCTCCTACAAAGGAGAAGAAGAAAAAGAATGCAGGGTCCAGTAAGGTGGTTAAACCCAAACCACTCGCCACTGAGACTGCTGCCTCAAACAACCCCAAACAAGGGCAAACTATGGCCAAGACCTCTGAGACACCCATCAGTGAGACCCCCTTGACCATACAACAAACGTCAACGGAGGGCACTGATAAATCATCCTCAGTGTCCTAGGGTAAAACCCTTCCTCATGGCTCTACTGACATACACAAGTCAGTGGGGTCAGGAACCTTCACCCTCTCACATCCCGATGAAGGCATTGCCAAATCACAAGCTATGCCTGAGGGAGTACAGGGTCCTGAATCCTCGGTAGAGCAGCATTACTCTACTGAGAAGGGGACCCACACCCAATCACATCCTGCTTACGTTCCTGAGAAATCACACTCAGGGTCTCAGGGAGTCAAGGACCCTAAATCCCCAAAAGGGCAGTACAACCCTGATGGGAAGGGGGTCCACCAACAATCACAATCTGTGCCTAGTGATAGTACTGGAGAACACCCACCAGTGCTTGAAGGCACACATGGGGACAAAGACTCAGGGGGCATGCAACCACCCACTGATATGGAACCACAACCCCCTCATGGCGCATCCATTCTCTCAGGAACTGACTCCAAGAGCCAGGCTGAGCAAACCCACTCAGTTATTATGGCGGGGTCAGAACCTGGCCACAACCAAGGCAAGTCTTCTAATGAAGAGGAGCCGGCTAACCAATTCTTGCATATTCAGTATATAGCAGATTTTCAAGCTGTTCTCTTTTCTGATGATGAGCTCAGCAATGTGATGAGTGTCTAAATACTCATCATTTCTGTCACATTTTATCTGCAAAAACATTTAAAAACATGCAGATATGCTTCATAATACAGAAAATATCATAAAATGTGTTTTTATATGATTCAGGAACAAAAAGATTGAAAACAAGTGAAAAACGAACAAAGTTCACAAAATTGTCATTTTCAGTCCCTGAAGTTTCACAAATTGGCAGAATTAGTCCCTGAAGGTTTAAAATGAAAGAAAAGTCAACTTTAGTCCTTGGGATTTCAAACATGTTCACTTTTAGTCCCTGGATGAAAGTTTTCTATAATTGGCAATTTTTACCCCTCAAGTTTCATTATTGGCAAAATTAGTCCTCGGGTTTTTTAAAAAATTGTAATTTATCAAATAAAACCCTTGTGCTATTCATAATTGGCAAAATAGACCCTTTTGATAACTTTGGTAAAATTACAATTTCAACCCTTCAAAATTCAGAAATTACAAAATTGGTCCTTGTGCTTAAATATCTACAAACCAACCGGACCCTTATATATACAAACCCAAAAATAACCCAACCCACACAATCCTATAACCCAGTTACAAACCCCAGCCCAACTACAATACCCAAGCCCAATCTATAAACCAAACCCGACCCTTTTATTTAAATAAAAGGTTTGACTCAGTCAAACCTTTCTTCTATACCACTACCCCGCCTAAACCACTCACCAATACCACCACCATTTCCACCGCCTCTCTGACACACCCACCACCTTCCACCTTCCCAACACCTTACCTAACAAACCAAAACGCATTCAATGCGTCTTCCCCATCACCTCAGACCCATGTGCAGAGTTTTCCCACTATAATCATTTTTGGCGCCAAAATCCAAAAGAAGGGCTGAGATCACTTGAAGTTAATCCAAGGGTGCAGAAAGACTCAGAAAGAGATAAGAAGGCAATCCCACTTTATTTTTGTATATATAGATAGCAATGTAAGCCCTAAGAGGCAAGTAGTTAAACTAGTGTAATCGTATTTCAATTTTAGTGATCATAGTTTGTAATTTTCATTTCTCAGTTGTAATTTATGTTGAATGTAATCAGAGTAATCTTATTTCAAGTAATCTTGTTCTAGATATTAAGTTATGCTCAGTTTTAACTTATTTGTTAAATCGAATTAGCTCTAAGTACTTATTAATCATCACAAAAAGTTCAAAAACCATTCCTATAAGCTTATGAAAGCTTTTCATAGCTTTGTGTAAGCTTATTTTAGAAATAATCTGCTTAAATCTCAAATTATGAAGAAAGTCAAAGAAAGTCAACATAAGCTCCAATAAGCTATTCTGAAGGTAAAAGTTGTTTCAGGAAACTTTTCTTGGGTTTTCTAGCTTGTGTGAACAAGCTAGAGTGTTCTTGGTCCTTGTCCTTTGTCCTATTAGCAAACTTAGTTGTAAGCTATTTTTATGTTTTTTTTTGCATATTATTGTTCCTTAGCTTATTATCAGCTTGTTATTGTAGTTTTATGCTTATTATTAGTCTCTAGTCATATTTCATCAATATTATCAGTCTAGATTAGTTCATGTCCTTAGTTTCCTTAAAACACTAAAAAAGTCCAAAAAATAGCTAATTAGTATTTAGCTTATTAGATTGCTTATTTCTGTTTTGAAATTTGCTTAATATAGTTAAAATAAGTTAACTAATCCATAATAATCAGAAATATTAAGTTAAATAAGTCTGTGCTAGTTTTAAATCCACACAGACCCTATTAAAGGGCTGTTTGACATAAGAAGGTCATATAGCTTTCTACTGTTCATTTTCCAAAACCCCAACTTCAAACCAGCTTAATATGTTCTATATAAGCTGTTTCTAAGTTCTAATTAGCCAATTCAATAGAAAATCTAGATTTGAAGGGTCTGTGGTGAAATCAGACCTCAAAAGGTCCAAATAAGCTAGAATAAGCCATGACCTCATTTTGGCCTTTTTCTTTGCTTCTCTGAGTCCTTTGTGAACCATTTAGTGAATAAACAAGAGTTGGTTAGGTGTCTATTAGAGTTGTGCACTTCTGCACAACTTCTGTGCACAGAAGACTTAGTGTATACTGAGTAGCATAAGCTACTTGATTGTGGCTTATCCAATTAAGCTCTCTTGCTGATTTTTGGTTTCCAAGTAGATTACCTAGCTAGTTTTTAGCTTATAATATGGTATTCCACTTTTCTGCTTATTTCATAGCTTAAATCAGGCCTGCAACTTTCCCCATTTTTACTAATCCAACCCTGCACAGTTTTGAGTATCTGAACTAGTGCTTAATTATACTTCAATTAAGCTGTTTGAGATAGGGCTTTTTTGTTTTTAGGATAGCCAGTAGTGCTAGCTAACTTTTGCCCCCATATTATTCAACTTATCTGCTTATTTGAACTGCTTAAATTGCTCTACTAGTTGGCTATTTTCCCATATTTTCTGCATAAGTAAGCCAACTGTTCTAGTGCTTTTCTTGCTTATTCATTGTGCTTATTTGTGTTATTAAGTTGTTTTAAGCTTCTTATAATATATTAAACCTGTCCTGAGCCTTTGGTAGAATTTTTGTGCTTATTAGCTTATTTTTAGCTTATTTGCCCAACTGCTTATCTGTCCAACTGCTTATCAGGGTTTAGTAGACTTTTGATTTTAATTTTCCTAGCTTTTAAATAATATTTTAGACTTATCCTGAATTTTTCAGATTTTTCCTAAGTCATTTAATATTTTTAATCTTTTTAATTAGTTTCTATTAGTAATTAAATCATAATAAATAGAATAATAATCAGAAAAATATAATTTTAATTTTCATAATTTTCTTTTATTAAGTAGAATCTAGGAAAAAAATAATAATCTTTTTAGACCTTAAGAAAAATAAAATAGAAAATAAGTGATAGCTTCTATTTAATAGATTTTATCTTTTTAAATTTTTAATTAATAACTTTTCATTTTTATAAATTTCTTAGCTTCTTTTCATCTTATAATATTTATAGAAAAAGTTTTAGATTTTTCTTTGTTCATTTAGTATTTTTTATTAATTTAAATAGTTTAAAAAGTAATTAAATAATAAATAATTAATAATAATTAGATATAAAGTATAAAAAATATAATTTTAGTTTTAAAATAAGTTTTAAATAATTTTACATTTGTAATATTAGATTTCATAATATTTCAGTTTTTGTCCCATTTTAGATTCCCCGTTACGCGTTTTTTAATTCGCGTTTAATTTTCTTTTGTATATTTATTTCTCATTTGTTAATTAGATATAAAAAAGCAAAATCCAAAATATCTAATTCATCAGTCACTCTAATCCAAAGCTTTCCACAATTTGCCCATTCGCACCTCGTTAGGAAACGATCCGGGTAATCACTTACCTGGGTTCACACTACACACGAACGTGAGTTTTTGCAAGTATCCTTTTTCACAAAGGGGTGATTTGTATTTATTCACGTGTATCCGTTGTTGCATAATATTTATATATACATTTCATGGTATGTGCTTAAACACATACCTTTTCTTGACTAAAACCGGACCAAAATAACCAAAAACCCGACCAAGATGCCAAAAGATATTGTGTTTTTGTGTTTTTGTATGTGCAGGGATGGATATCGTGAAAATTGACAAAAGACACGGAAAACCCGAGATAACAAGCACGAGATTTGGAAGAGTGTTCAAAGCCGAAGCCGGGATGCATAAAAGTCAAAGTCAACTCCTAAATCATCAAATGTCAAAAGAAGCCTTTGGATTTATTTCAGAATATTGACAGAATCAGTCCCTTGAAATTCACATGTTACACAATTGGTCCTTGAATTTTTACAACTAAAAACTTAAAAATTCCATACTACACTAAAATCCTTATCCGGATTTATGTTTAAATCCAATCCATTAAACAAAATCCCACCGGCCCAACAACAAACCCACCAACCCAACCCTTTATCCCATACCCGATCCATGAATAAAATTAAACCCGGTCAAAGCTTATATCTCTCACAGTCAACACAAACCATTCCCGCCCCCCAATATTTACCCCAACCCAGGCAACCATGAACCCTAATTTTCCCTCTTATCTAATTAAGGCAATTAAGGGCAATTGGGTCAATTCGAAGGCTTCTAGAAGTGTCAGGGAATGTCAGAGAGTGTCAGAAGCAAAGAAGCACATGGATGGCTGATGTGGCAGCTGGCTATTGGTTGAGACACCTCACTACACCTTGATCTAAGGGCTGAGATCATTTGCAATGATTGGGATAGGATTGTACGGCTTGGATTGGCTCTCAAGTAACACAACTCACACGGATTGCCAGCGTGGATATCCTCACCCCTCATTCTCTCCCTCGGCTATAAAAGGAAGCTTAGTCTCTTCATTTCAGTATGTAGAATTTAGTGTAGCGAAGCTCTGCTAGTTTGTAGACTCAATTTAGTTGTAATCAATCTTTTAACTCAGTGTAATTCATCTTAAGTTTACTTAATAAAATTTAGTTTTAATTTCCATCTTACTTCATTGTTCTCAAATCTACTTTCAAGTTCTGATTTCTTTAAGCTTCTCAGAAGCTTTCATAAGCTTTTAAAAGTTTTCATTTCACTAATGTGTAGTTATTTCATTAAAACATAAAAATAATAAAAAAAATCAGAAAAATAAAAGAAAAATAAAAAATATGTTGAATTCAGCTTACATTTAAGCTATTTTACTACATAACAAGCTCTTATAAGCTCAATAGCTTTTGAGAGATTGTTTAGAGGTTACATCAGTTCATTTCATTCAAAGTTCTTGGTGGTCAACAAAAGTCAACAATGGGTTGAAAATGGTGATTCTGGGATAGACTGATAGATCAAATAGCTAACTGGAAGTATTTGGCCTATCTAAAGATAGGCTACTTAGGAAAACCCTCTGTTCAGCTGAGGGTGTTTATGTAAGTTCCTTGTTTCCATTTTTCAATGTTCTAATTGCATTATATGAGTAGACTAGTACAAATCTGTTCTTATTGCTTGATTACTGTTCTATTAGTGTAATTCATGCATATCTGAGCTTATTAGATTAGGTTTAGTAATATTGTAGTTGATTGCATCATTTTTCATTAACTGTTCCTTTGTTTCTATTCAAATTAGCAAATCTGTGAATCTGTGGTATTTGTTGTTTAGCATTTAGGATTTGTGTTTCATTCAGTATGATTGATCATAACTTGAGTATAGTTTGTAGTTTATTGGCTTGAAATTCATAATAGCTTCATCAAATTATCATAGCAGTCAACTAAGAAGAGTTTGGATCAGTAGAGGTTTTTGAGCTTTAAGCCCAATTTGAAGGTATTTAGTAGTATAGGCTTGTATCTCAGTTGCATTTTGGTGATATAGTAAGATAATCTCAGCAATAGATAGACAAAAAGTCAAAAATTCTAAATCAATGTTTGATTCAGCAGTATGTCAAGTTGCAGTAGGTATAATTTTTATCATAGGTGCATATTAGTGTTAGTCAAGTTAATTTAGGATCATCACAGCTTAATATTGCATAACAAGTTAAGTTGGATCATTCAAAGTTAGAATTAGTCAAATCTTTCAAAGAATCAAAAAGTCAAAAAAATTAGTAATAGCAGAAATAGTGTAAACTTCTAGATTAGTTGTAGGATTAATTAGTGTTTGGAAATAAGTTTGGATTGGTGATTTTAGTAGCTTGCCAGCTTGTGAATCTAGATAAACAAGAAAATCTCACTTTGGAACTCAATAGCTTATCTCAAATTAAGCTCAAAGTTGCTAGTATGCATAAGAGTTCCCCTGCACCCCAGTCACAAGCTCCATTTCATAAGTAGTATTCTTGCAATCGATTTGAGTTAAGTGAGAAATTTTTGGGGCAAAAGCTAGACAAGCTAGCTGTTTATTAGTTTCTTCTTTTGATTTGCTTTTATCAGCTTATTTGCTTAGCTTATTTTAGTCCATCTTGAGCCTGTTTGAACTGTTTCTAATAAGTTTGCAAAACTTAACTTTTGGTTTACAAGCTGTTTTTTTTTTAGCTTATTCAAGCTTTTTCAAATTCGTTTCTTTCAGAAAATTAGTGTTTATTAGTTGTTAATTGAATTTCGAAAGAAGAAAATTAAAAAAAAAAATAGTTTAGTTAATTTGTAGTTACCCAGGATCGAACCTGGGTTATTTTTAGTTTAAAATCGTTTTTTTAATTTTCAGTATTTGCCAAATAATCTCCGAGTTTCAGTTTAGTCAAATTCGGTCCCTCTCTTTCTTTTAAAACGATTTTAGTCTTATAAAAGTTTCAAAAAAGTACAAATAAGTCCCTGTCTTTTATAAGGTCTATAATAGTTTCAGTTTTTACCATTTTAGTCCCTCAGTTTTTATAAAACTTTTATTTTCTAAATTTTCTTTTGTAATTTAGTTTATTTTAATCACATTTTCAGTCCCTTGAGTTTTTAGCTTTGCATTCTAGGTTTATATCTTCACTATTAGTTTTATAAATTTCGGGATTAGCCCGAGATTTGCATTATTTGATTTCTTTTATTAATTTTGTGTGCTTTTATTTGACATCGTAGATTGCTTTTAATTTTCAATAATTTAGTATAATCAACACCAAAATAATCACCGTCACTAATTCACTTCACATATTCACACACCGATTCGATAAATTCACCGTCAACCTTCGTTGGGAAACGACCCGAGAACTTGCATCCGTTGCATTTTCTTTGGAACAAAGAAGCTTAACTAAAATACTACATCAAAATGGCGCCGCTGCCGGGGAAGGCTTGAAACGAGTGCGTCGATTTCGTCCGTTGTTTTTGTGATTTGAAGATCCTTCCTCGGAAGTTATTGTTTTTTTTAAAAAAAAATACAAAAATATAATAAATAAAACACTTTTCCTAAAGTGTTTTCATAAATACATCTTAATAAACATCCTCGGTCTTCCGTTGAAGGAGGGCGGTTGTAAACCATTCCGAATAACAACAAAATAAATCGTGAAATTGATCGTTATCGGATTACTTTATTACTACAACCTAATTACGGGGTTTAAGGAAGCTTGACATTAAATTGTCGAGCTGAAGAAGGCGGGTTTTTAAGCATCTTCGGAGCTACCTTTGCCTTCCCGCCACGCTGCGCGTAGTTTTAAAGGAAACGGTTACGGTTAACGTAACGGTTACCAAAAAGAAAATAAAGTCTTTTGTTTTTCAATATATTAAAAAAGCCAAAAATAATTCCCAACCAAAAATACAAAAAAAAATTTGATTTTCATTTTTGTTTCCTTTTTGGTGTATGAACACCCGCTCATCTTCTCAAAATCTTATTTCTCCATTATCAAATCCCGAAAGGGTAATTCGACACACACACCGTGCTCATTTCCCAAACGTTGAAGAAATGAATCACGACGATCAAGCTCCTCCGGTGGAGCCTAATCAAGGAGCATAACCGGGCCCCGACCTCCGCCCGATGGAGGAACAACTTCAAACACCATTTAATGGTGTGCGAAGGGCCATTGTGATTCCCGACATACTTGCTAATCAATTTGAAATCAATCACGGGTTATTGAACCTCATCACTAGTATCTCTTACCACGGGTTCGAGAGTGAAGATCCTCATATTCACATTAGGAACTTCACCGATATAGTTGAGACCATTAAGCTTAACCAAGTATCATATGATGCGATAAAGATGAAGTTATTTCCTTTCTCCCTTAAGGGAGCGGCTCGAACTTGGCTTGAGAAGGAACCCCCGAACTCGATCTATACTTGGGGTGACCTAGCTTCAAAGTTCGTGAACCATTTCTATCCTCCTTCTAAGATTTCTAATCTCCGCGCTTAAATCTTACGTTTCCAACAAGCCTTTGATGAATCGTTCAGCGAGGCTTGGGATCGGTTTAAAGAGTTGTTGGAGAAATGTCCGAACCACGGTTTTTTCGGAGCTTCATCAAATCGATACCTTTTATAATGGTTTGAGTCTTGCCGATCAAGATTCACTCAATTCGGCGGCCGGTGGAAACTTATTGGCTCGTAATACTCAAGAGGCGTTCGGAATAATTGAAAACAAAGCCCGTGTGAGAAATTCAAGGAGCAAGCTTCAAACGTCTAGTGCTAGTAGTAAGAACAATGAAGAAGTTATGAATGCTCTTGCCGCACTTACTAAGAGATTCGATTCATTTGTTATTGAGAAAACACCGAATCAAGTCAATGTTGTTAACCATGGTTGTGAAATATGTGGTGGTCCTCATTCTTATTTCGAGTGTCCGGCCACCGGGGCTTATGGACACGAGAATGTGTATGCTACTAATTCGGGTGGTAATGGTTACCAACCCCAAGGAGACCGTAATCTCCTTAGCTACCGTTCAAACAATTCACTTGGACCACCACCGGGATTCAATAATCAAAGTCAAAATCAAGGTCAAAACCGTAATCAAGTTAACAATAATCAAAATCGTGCAAATAATGGTTTTCAAAACAATGGTTTTAATCAACATCAAAACCGGGGTTTTCAAGGAAATCAAAATCAAGGGAATTTTTATGGGAATTTCAATACTAATCAAGGAAATATGAATCAAAATCAAGGAAATTTTCATAATCAAGGTTTCCATAACAACAACCGAGGGCAAAATTTTAATCAAAATCAAAATGTTGTTCCAAATCCGTCACCCTCGGATGAGATTCTTCGACAATTAATGCTTCAAAATCAAAATATGATGAAAACTCAAGAGTTGTTAACTAAGGAAATGAGTGAAATTAAGAAACGTTTAAATGATCGACCCTCGGGCTCGGGTACTACTTCTCTTCCAAGCAACACGATCGCAAACCCGAGGGGCGATGTTAAGGCGATCACAACACGTAGTGGTGTCTTCTATGATGGACCTACGGCTCCGACTACCTCTTCTTCTCTTCCTCCCAAGGTAGTCGCCCGTGAAACCGAGGTGACAACGGATACGGCACTTCCTCCTAATAACGGAAGGACCGAAGACATCCAACCTCCGGTTGTCCAATCGTCAAAAGGAAAAGGGAAAGTTGATTTTGAACAAGAGGTTCCCGTTAAGATAAAACTTCCGTATCCGTCGCGACTTGATGAACAAAAGCACCATGATAAGAATACGCATCAGATGGAGAAATTCTACCAAATCTTTCAAGATATGAGCTTCGAAATTAGCTTCGCGGATGCTGCTCTCTTAATGCCGAAGTTTGCATCGATGGTGAAGAATTTGCTGAGCAACAAAGATAAATTGTTTGAGATGGCAAAAACAACCCCGTTAAATGAACAATGTTCCGCGGTTCTCCTCAAAAAGCTTCCGGAAAAGCTTGGAGATCCCGGAAAGTTCCTTATTCCGTGCAATTTTCCGGGGATGGTTCAATGTTTCGCCTTGGCCGATCTTGGCGCTAGCATTAACCTAATGCCTAAGTCCGTTTGGGAAAAATTATCTCTCCCCGCTCTCACTCCTACCCGCATGACTCTCGAGCTTGCGGATCGATCAATCACTCGTCCAATCGGAATAGCCGAAGATGTCTACGTTAATGTGGGAAAGTTCCATTTTCCGGCCGATTTTGTGATTGTCGATTTTGATGCCGATCCACGAGTTCCTCTCATTCTCGGGAGAGGATTCTTAAGAACCGGGCGCGCGTTGATTGATGTTTATGATGAAGAGATTACCTTGCGAGTTGGTAATGAAGCCGTGACTTTCGATTTGGATCAAACCGCGAGATACTCCTCCAACGATAATTGCATGTCCGTGAACCGTATTGATATTATTGACGTTACTACGGAGGAGTATGCTCAAGAGATTCTCGGTTTTGCTAGTGGCAATCCCACTTTGGATTCTTCTTCTACCTCTATTGATGATTCTTCTTCGTCTACTATTTCTTCACCGATCATCTCCGACTCTTCCCCGTCCCTCACTCCGTTTGAGGGAGGTGATTTCTTTTTGGAAGAGGTCGATGAGTTTCTTGCTACTGACACATCTTCTTCACCGGAAGATGATGATTCTTATTATGATCCGGAGGGGGATATTCTTATGCTTGAACAACTTTTGAATGAAGACCCTACCCCTTTTTCCCCTCCGATGGACCTTAAAATGGCCGACGTTAAGGAAATTAAGCCGTCTATTGAGAATCCTCCGGAGCTTGAGCTCAAGGATTTACCTCCTCATCTTGAATATGCTTTCTTGGGAGATTCCGATACATTTCCCGTCATCATTTCAAAAGCTCTCAAAGATGAGGAGAAGACAAAACTCTTAGACGTGCTTAAAAAGCATAAAAGTGCCATTGCTTGGCAGATCTCCGACATAAAGGGTATTGACCCTAAATTCTGCACCCATAAGATCTTATTGGAAGATAATTTCAAACCCGCTGTTCAGCAACAAAGACGGGTTAACCCAAAAATCCATGATGTCATAAAAAAGGAAGTTATTAAACTCCTTGACGCAGGGATGATTTACCCGATCTCGGATAGCTCATGGGTCAGTCCCGTCCACTGTGTGCCTAAAAAGGGTGGAATGACCGTGATAACAAACGAAGAAAATGAGTTAATCCCCACACGTCTCGTCACTGGATGGAGAGTGTGTATCGATTACCGAAAACTCAATGATGCTACCCGTAAAGACCATTTCCCATTACCGTTTATGGACCAAATGCTTGAGCGTTTGGCAGGAAATGAGTTCTATTGTTTTCTCGATGGCTTTTCCGGGTATTTTCAAATACCAATTGATCCCCAAGATCAGGAAAAGACCACCTTCACGTGTCCTTATGGAACATTTGCCTACCGACGCATGCCTTTCGGCTTGTGCAATGCTCCGGGCACGTTTCAAAGGTGCATGATGGCCATATTCCATGATATGATCGAGACGACGATGGAGGTCTTTATGGATAACTTCTCGGTTTATGGAAATTCTTTCTCCTCGTGCCTCTCCCATTTAGAGAAAATGCTTGAACGGTGTGAAAGCACCAATCTCGTTCTAAATTGGGAGAAGTGCCACTTCATGGTTAAAGAGGGCATAGTCCTCGGCCATAAGATTTCCAAATCTGGGATTGAGGTCGATCGAGCTAAAGTCGATGTTATCGCTAAGCTACCTCATCCCACTACCGTTAAAGGAATCCGAAGTTTCCTTGGTCATGCCGGTTTCTACAGACGATTTATTCAAGACTTCTCAAAAATCGCCCGGCCTCTGACCCGTCTTCTTGAAAAAGATGCTCCCTTCTCTTTCTCTCCCGAATGCATCGAAGCATTCGAGGTTCTTAAAAAGAAGTTGACCGAAGCACCGATCTTGGTTGCCCCCGACTGGGACTTGCCCTTTGAGCTAATGTGTGATGCAAGCGATTATGCTATCGGTGCAGTCCTGGGGCAACGCAAGTCAAAATACTTCCAACCGATACACTATGCTAGCAAGACAATGACCGACGCTCAATCTCACTACACTACTACTGAGAAAGAGTTGTTAGCCGTTGTCTACGCTTTTGAGAAATTTAGACCGTATCTTGTCTTATCAAAAAGCATAGTGTATACGGACCATTCTGCTCTCAAGTATCTCTTAGCGAAGCAAGATGCTAAGCCAAGGTTACTGCGGTGGATTCTTCTGCTCCAGGAATTTGATATTATCATTCGTGATAAAAAAGGAGCAGAGAATCTAGCCGCTGATCATTTGTCCAGATTAGAAAATCCCCATCAAAGTGATCTCGAGAAAAAGGAAATAACCGAAACATTTCCTCTCGAGACACTTGGGAAGATATCTTTAAAGAATGATTCGAGTACCCCATGGTTTGCTGATTACGCAAATTACCATGCGGGGAATTTTGTGGTAAAAGGGATGTCGTCCCAGCAGAAAAAGAAGTTTTTCAAAGATGTTAAACATTATTTCTGGGACGACCCCTACTTATTCCGGATATGTGCCGATCAAGTGATAAGACGGTGTGTGCATGGCCAAGAAGCCGTTGACATCCTCAACGCTTGCCATAATGGACCCACGGGGGACATCATGGTGCCAGCTACACCGCTAAAAAAATCTTTGATTCTGGATTCTATTGGCCGACAATCTACCGCGATGCCCACGACTTGGTAAAGTCGTGTGATTCTTGCCAACGTCAAGGAAAAATCTCGCAAAAAGACGAAATGCCTCAAAATGCAATTCAAGTCTGTGAGATTTTTGATGTGTGGGGCATCGATTTCATGGGGCCATTCCCGTCTTCACGAGGGAATAAGTATATCCTCGTGGCCGTCGACTACTTGTCAAAATGGGTTGAAGCTAAAGCGCTCCCCACTAATGACGCCCGAGTGGTTGTTAAGTTCTTAAAAAATCTCTTCTCCCGATTCGGAACTCCTCATGCTATAATCAGTGATCGCGGTACTCACTTCTGCAATGATCAATTTGCAAAAGTTATGCTCAAGTATGGTGTCAATCACCGACTTTCTACCGCGTATCACCCGCAAACAAGCGGACAAGTCGAGGTTTCGAATTGTGGATTGAAACGTATCCTTGAAAGAACCGTTGGTGAAAATCGAGCCTCGTGGGCCGACAAATTGGATGATGCTTTATGGGCTTTCCGAACCGCTTTCAAGACACCCATCGGGTGTACTCCTTACAAGCTGGTTTACGGAAAGGCCTGCCATCTGCCCATCGAGCTCGAGCATAAGGCATATTGGGCCTTGAAACATGCCAATTTTGACCTTAAGACCGCGGGTGATCACCGTAAGCTCCAAATTAATGAATTAAATGAGCTTCGGGATCAAGCCTACGAGAACTCTTTGATCTACAAAGAGAAAACAAAGAGGATTCATGACTCTAAGATTAAAAATCGCATTTTCAATGTTGGTGATCGAGTCCTCCTCTTCAATTCTTGGCTAAAGATTTTCTCGGGCAAACTCAAAACCCGCTGGTCTGGGCCATTCACCATCACTCAAGTTTTTCCATATGGAACCGTCGAGTTAGCTCAAAATGACGGTCCAAACTTTAAGGTGAATGGTCATAGGTTGAAGCACTATTTTGGAGGGGACGTACCATCCATGGTTGTCCCGGATCTCCAAACTTTCCCCATGGACAACTAAATTCGGGGTCGAGTCAAGCTCATGTGACTCGGTTAACAAAAACAAGCGCTTCGTGGGAGGCACCCCATGCTTATCCATCTATCTTCTTTCTATTTTCTTAATAAAGAGGAGGGGATCCTCTTCCATATCTTGTGTCTCGTTGTTTTTCTGTGCTGTGTCCAGGAATGCCCGATGATGAAGACTCTCGTGCTCGTAGTTTTCTTCACGCTACTCGAGTTTCATCATCCGCTGCTTATCCAATATCCAAAATCTTATCGTTTTACATCTATCTTTTGGCATAATTAATAAACGGCCTTAGATTTATGTAGGAGAACCCTTACCTTTAAGACATTGAGGACAATGTCTCGTTTTAGTCTGGGGGGTAATCTTGCGATTTGATTTTGCCTTGCATTTTTGCCGTTTTCTCATGCAACTCCGTTTTTCCTCCAAAAAGTCCAAAAAAATGAGAAAATTTAAAATTTTTTGCAAAAATATAATAAGTTTTGACATTTTTGTTGACTTTCCGCTGGGTAGAGTAGGAATAAAATTCTGACTTGACCGGGCGTGTTGAGCCCTAGCTTGTTCCCTTAACCATTGATGATCATAAAAGCTGGTGCTAGTCTTGTACACAAGGAGCTGCTCTTTTGCAAGTTCCCGTACTTGACTTTATACATGCATGGCTTTAAAGCTTTCGCTAGTCTTTTACATAAGGAGCTAGAAAACGCGAATTCTTTTCAAGAATTTGCAAGTTTCTGTAACTGACTTTATATATGCGTGGCTGATTATCGGCTAAGTATTCGCCAATTTCATTATTTGAGATTTTTAAATGTGCAAAGAGCGAGAAATGATAGAATTTATTTAGAAGTTAGATGCCAAACGTGGAGTAGTTGGTTCTCTTTAGAGCTCGTCGTAGGTACTTGTGGCCTTTTGCTCCCGTAAAATTGTTTCACCCCATATATTGTATAAATAATTAAAGATATTTAGGTTTAGAACGAAATTTAGTTCTCCATCTTCTTAAAAGAATTTTTGCTCTAAAGATTGGGTACACATCAAGGTCCCGTATTGAGTGAATAAGTTGTAAAGTGCTCTTAGATTTCGGATTGAGATCGGACCTTGGATCCTTACTTCTAAAGGCGGTAAGGTCTTGGATTTAAACCGTGAAGGTTCGTTTTCTAAGGGTTACTATGTCATAAGTGTTGTATGTTTGATGTTTTGGAAACACCCGGTAATCCCGTGGTATTAAGTTATTGAGTGAAGAAAAGTTTGAGTAAAAAAAAAAAAAAAAAAAAATGTATGTTGAGATGTATGGATTTTGTGCTTAATATGTTAGACAAGTTGATGGCACGTGAGGTGCATGTGAATGACCCTAGATCGGGCACATGAGGTGCACGTGATGTTTCTCCACAACTGATGTCTACATGTTTGTATGAGTTCTTTAGTCTTTGATATATGTAATAACCTTGATTCGGACCTCATTTTTAAGGCAAACTTTCTTGCAAGAAGATGGAAAACTACTTAGCGTTTTAAACTTGGTATCTTTATCGGAATAATAATTATAAAAACGAGAAGATTATGAAGAAATTCATTTCTCTCACAAAAATAAAATAAGTAGAAACAAAAATAAGAAAATGGGAACGAGAGGTTCTTACACAAGTAACTTCCATGAGTAGTGTTGGCATCTAATTTCTAAGTAGGTTGTGATCTCGTTTATAAGCTTAGTTTGGGAGCATGTGAAAAATCAAGGACGATGAATTTTATCCTTATGGTCACTCCTCTATGAGTTGTGTTTCTACTCTATGACCCTAAAAATTATCGTTAGATAATGATTGTCAACAAAAACCGTCACATGAATAATGAGAAAAATACAAAAATAGAATAAAAGGAAAATCGGGGAGTTTTTAGAACTTAAGATTTCTTGATCTCTTTTGAAAATTTTGCTACTTCTCAAAGTTAGTAAAAAGAGATTGGAAATTTTCAGTTTCAAAAATGTGTTTTTATAACATTGCATGAGGACATTGCAATAGCCTAGTCTGGGGGAATTTGGTATGTGCTTAAACACATACCTTTTCTTGACCAAAACCGGACCAAAATAACCAAAAACCCGACCAAAATGCCAAAAGATATTGTGTTTTTGTGTTTTTGTATGTGCAGGGATGGATATCGTGAAAATTGACAAAAGACACGGAAAACCCGAGATAACAAGCACGAGATTTGGAAGAGTGTTCAAAGCCGAAGCCGGGATACATAAAAGTCAAAGTCAACTCCTAAATCATCAAATGTCAAAAGAAGCCTTTGGATTTATTTCAGAATATTGACAGAATCAGTCCCTTGAAATTCACATGTTACACAATTGGTCCTTGAATTTTTACAACTAAAAACTTAAAAATTCCATACTACACTAAAATCCTTATCCGGATTTATGTTTAAATCCAATCCATTAAACAAAATCCCACCGGCCCAACAACAAACCCACCAACCCAACCCTTTATCCCATACCCGATCCATGAATAAAATTAAACCCGGTCAAAGCTTATATCTCTCACAGTCAACACAAACCATTCCCGCCCCCCAATATTTACCCCAACCCAGGCAACCATGAACCCTAATTTTCCCTCTTATCTAATTAAGGCAATTAAGGGCAATTGGGTCAATTCGAAGGCTTCTAGAAGTGTCAGGGAATGTCAGAGAGTGTCAGAAGCAAAGAAGCACATGGATGGCTGATGTGGCAGCTGGCTATTGGTTGAGACACCTCACTACACCTTGATCTAAGGGCTGAGATCATTTGCAATGATTGGGATAGGATTGTACGGCTTGGATTGGCTCTCAAGTAACACAACTCACACGGATTGCCAGCGTGGATATCCTCACCCCTCATTCTCTCCCTCGGCTATAAAAGGAAGCTTAGTCTCTTCATTTCAGTATGTAGAATTTAGTGTAGCGAAGCTCTGCTAGTTTGTAGACTCAATTTAGTTGTAATCAATCTTTTAACTCAGTGTAATTCATCTTAAGTTTACTTAATAAAATTTAGTTTTAATTTCCATCTTACTTCATTGTTCTCAAATCTACTTTCAAGTTCTGATTTCTTTAAGCTTCTCAGAAGCTTTCATAAGCTTTTAAAAGTTTTCATTTCACTAATGTGTAGTTATTTCATTAAAACATAAAATATAAAAAAAAATCAGAAAAATAAAAGAAAAATAAAAAATATGTTGAATTCAGCTTACATTTAAGCTATTTTACTACATAACAAGCTCTTATAAGCTCAGTAGCTTTTGAGAGATTGTTTAGAGGTTACATCAGTTCATTTCATTCAAAGTTCTTGGTGGTCAACAAAAGTCAACAATGGGTTGAAAATGGTGATTCTGGGATAGACTGATAGATCAAATAGCTAACTGGAAGTATTTGGCCTATCTAAAGATAGGCTACTTAGGAAAACCCTCTGTTCAGCTGAGGGTGTTTATGTAAGTTCCTTGTTTCCATTTTTCAATGTTCTAATTGCATTATATGAGTAGACTAGTACAAATCTGTTCTTATTGCTTGATTACTGTTCTATTAGTGTAATTCATGCATATCTGAGCTTATTAGATTAGGTTTAGTAATATTGTAGTTGATTGCATCATTTTTCATTAATTGTTCCTTTGTTTCTATTCAAATTAGCAAATCTGTGAATCTGTGGTATTTGTTGTTTAGCATTTAGGATTTGTGTTTCATTCAGTATGATTGATCATAACTTGAGTATAGTTTGTAGTTTATTGGCTTGAAATTCATAATAGCTTCATCAAATTATCATAGCAGTCAACTAAGAAGAGTTTGGATCAGTAGAGGTTTTTGAGCTTTAAGCCCAATTTGAAGGTATTTAGTAGTATAGGCTTGTATCTCATTTGCATTTTGGTGATATAGTAAGATAATCTCAGCAATAGATAGACAAAAAGTCAAAAATTCTAAATCAATGTTTGATTCAGCAGTATGTCAAGTTGCAGTAGGTATAATTTTTATCATAGGTGCATATTAGTGTTAGTCAAGTTAATTTAGGATCATCACAGCTTAATATTGCATAACAAGTTAAGTTGGATCATTCAAAGTTAGAATTAGTCAAATCTTTCAAAGAATCAAAAAGTCAAAAAAATTAGTAATAGCAGAAATAGTGTAAACTTCTAGATTAGTTGTAGGATTAATTAGTGTTTGGAAATAAGTTTGGATTGGTGATTTTAGTAGCTTGCCAGCTTGTGAATCTAGATAAACAAGAAAATCTCACTTTGGAACTCAATAGCTTATCTCAAATTAAGCTCAAAGTTGCTAGTATGCATAAGAGTTCCCCTGCACCCCAGTCACAAGCTCCATTTCATAAGTAGTATTCTTGCAATCGATTTGAGTTAAGTGAGAAATTTTTGGGGCAAAAGCTAGACAAGCTAGCTGTTTATTAGTTTCTTCTTTTGATTTGCTTTTATCAGCTTATTTGCTTAGCTTATTTTAGTCCATCTTGAGCCTGTTTGAACTGTTTCTAATAAGTTTGCAAAACTTAACTTTTGGTTTACAAGCTGTTTTTTTTAGCTTATTCAAGCTTTTTCAAATTCGTTTCTTTCAGAAAATTAGTGTTTATTAGTTGTTAATTGAATTTCGAAAGAAGAAAATAAAAAAAAAAAAATAGTTTAGTTAATTTGTAGTTACCCAGGATCGAACCTGGGTTATTTTTAGTTTAAAATCGTTTTTTTAATTTTCAGTATTTGCCAAATAATCTCCGAGTTTCAGTTTAGTCAAATTCGGTCCCTCTCTTTCTTTTAAAACGATTTTAGTCTTATAAAAGTTTCAAAAAAGTACAAATAAGTCCCTGTCTTTTATAAGGTCTATAATAGTTTCAGTTTTTACCATTTTAGTCCCTCAGTTTTTATAAAACTTTTATTTTCTAAATTTTCTTTTGTAATTTAGTTTATTTTAATCACATTTTCAGTCCCTTGAGTTTTTAGCTTTGCATTTTAGGTTTATATCTTCACTATTAGTTTTATAAATTTCGGGATTAGCCCGAGATTTGCATTATTTGATTTCTTTTATTAATTTTGTGTGCTTTTATTTGACATCGTAGATTGCTTTTAATTTTCAATAATTTAGTATAATCAACACCAAAATAATCACCGTCACTAATTCACTTCACATATTCACACACCGATTCGATAAATTCGCCGTCAACCTTCGTTGGGAAACGACCCGAGAACTTGCATCCGTTGCATTTTCTTTGGAACAAAGAAGCTTAACTAAAATACTACATCATTTCACCACGGATAACAATGACAGTGAGGAAGAAGTTTTTGAGGCAGGTGATGATCTGGACACTGGTGTTCAACCCACTGAACAACTAGTTGAAGAACAGGCTGAAGAATCAGCATCTCAGGCTGATCATTCATCGGACTCTGAATCATCCTGCCCAGCCAATCTCAGGAAGTATGACAATATTCTTCCTCTCACTGAAAGACAGTTGGTCAAGTTCTTGCAGAAAGCCAACAATGCTCTTTTTCGTAGGCTCACTGAAGAACTCTTTGATCAACATTGTGAAGCTGCAATTCATTATGTCAACCTGAAGGATTCCGTTGAATCTTATCATGATGACATTAATGAGCAACAATCATCGATCACCTTCTCCTTGATAACTCTTGATACTCATCTTAAAAGGTTCAACGCTACTCTTTCCAACATTACGAAGAGCGTTGCAACTATTCAAGAGTCAGTAAAAGATGCCCTGAGTTCACCAAGAAGATTCTTCAGGCTTCTGAGACCTATCACCAACAGTCAGCCCAGTTCACTGAGCTTGTCAACACGCTGACATCTTCTAACCTTCAGGGTCTCAGCTCTTCAGTGGACTCCATCAAATCTTCCCTAGTTCTTATGGAGGCAAATTTAACATCTTGGGCCAAGTCTTCGAATTCCTTGTCCTGGAATCTTGGGCCTCGAATGACCGCTATAGAGACTTCTTAGGCATCTCTTGAGGCTAAAGTGACCACTCTTCAGCAAGACACCTCAGACATCAAAACCATGATGACTGAGATCTATCAGGCTTTTAAAGGTCATGCTGCTCCCTCAACTTCAGTGAGCACTCCAACTCTTGCTCTCACAATGGCTCCAGCAATAGTTGAGGGGAGAAAGTCACTGAAGCATCACCCAGCCAATAACCTCCTTCTCACACTGAGGGGGGATACCACCAAATCCGGCAGCATCTCCTGAAACAACCCCATCATCAACTCACCAAGATAAAGGCAAAGGCATTGTCACAACAACAGAGCCTGAACCTACACCAAAATTGGTGCCTGCTTCCTTGGTCATAAGGCCTGACCCTGATGAACCAGTCAAGGTCCCTTATGAAATTAATGAAGTGTTGTATCATCTCACTGAGGCTGAAATTCAGGCTCATATGGAGAGGGAAGAGTTGTTAAAGAAAACAGCTGAAGAAGAAAGGCAAGACTGCTCTCATCCAAGTGGTCAGCGAAAAGGCTGAAAAGCTTGGAATACAACCACAAGCCCTTGCTGGAAGAAAAGGTGGTGAGAGCTTTATAAAAGCTCAGGGTGCTGAAATGATTGCTCTCAGGCAGAAAAGGGATGAGAAATTGAAAAAGGCTGCAGAGCTAAGGAAAAAGAAAATTGAGAGGTACCAGTGGGTTATGACAAGCAGATTGCGACCAGAACCAATCACTGATGTCAAGATTCATCAAAATACCAAGCCTGCTGTCATTAGTGTCTTCAAAGGTCCAGACAAGAGACACTTTGAGGTTCATGATCCCTTTAGATTCTCTGAATTTGGGATCACTGAATTGGATGAATTGGGTCCAATCATAGTGAAAAAGCAAAACATGGTTGTCAAAGACCTGATGAAATCCCTGAGGCAAAGATATGACAAACTGACAACAACACCTGATGAACTTGGTATTCCATCTCTTCTCCCAGCTCCGGCCAATCAGCCTGCTCCCTCTCAGTCTTCTAGAAAGAGGAAGAAAATTGAATCTGAGCCTGAGATCAAAGTTCCTGGCCTTGAATGCAACATAGCCCTCCCTGAAGGAGTTAGATTTGTGAACAACATGGTCATTGAACAACCTGAGAGAGGTCTCTTCTTCACTGATGCATTTGGTGACCCAGCCTTCCAAAGATGGAACGACATTGATAAGGCAAGAATTAAAACTATGCTTGGTTTCCTCATGATGGCCTCCCCAATACAGAGTCCTGAAAATGTGAGGTTCTGTCATGACCTGAGAACCAAGATCCAAGAACATCCTGACCAACGTGAGCTGGAATCTAAGAGACCAAAGCTTGAAGCCCTTGGTTATAAATTTAACTGATGAATCTGCAGCACCACCACTATCCTTTACTTACTTTGTAATCTGTTAGGACTCTGTAATAAAATTAATAAAATGATGGCCCATGTTTTGTTATTTCAGTGTCCTTAATAGCTTTCTAGTATATTCAGTATGAGAAGAAGTCATTAGCTCACTCATAACTGATCAAAACACTTAAGCATAATTTATATCCAAATAGGGGGAGATTGTTGGGTCCGTCAGTACCCAAGCATCATGAAAACAGGATTTGAATACAAATTAAGCTAAGTGTTAATCAACCGAAAATATACTTAAGTCACTGAGTGAACAGTCACTCAGTGAGTTACCTTCAAGATGCTCAGGACGAGTCTAAGAAGAAAGACTCACCACTCAGTGAGGCGGAACTCCCTGAGTGTTACTTGAGACAAAGAAGAAGGTAATGGGTTCAATGAGTGTTGGACAAGAACTCAATGAACCCCAGTCACCTCAACAAACAATAAGTGATTAAGGACTGAAGACTGAAGGCGAAGATTGAAGAACCTGAAGCCTGAAAGAAAGGCGGGATTGAGCGGGAAGAGTTTGAGAAGATAAGGAGAAGTCTTATCAAGCCAGAAACGAACCTTCCCTAAAGCGGCTAAAAGTCAAGAAGTGTCAGAACTGACACTCGAAGACTTTTTAGCCCATTCCTATTGGTTCTTGGAAATGACAAATACTGTTGTAGTTGTCAGACACGCCTTGTATTCTTTTTGTATTTTAATCTTCAGTACTCTTTGAATGTTTGTATATAAATAGCAACATATGGAGAAAAAGGGGTTAAGTTTTGTGCATTAAAAGCTTAGACTTTCACAAAACCCTTTTCTCCTACAAAGAGTAACTAAGTCCCTGAGATAGCTCAGTGGTTCAATATTGTTACCACTTAAGCAAAGCTTGAGTTTAGATAGGAGACACACCATACCTTGTCTATTCAATCCCAAGTGTTTGTTCCGCAAAACACTTGGGTAATAGATTCTTTGATTGATTTCTAATAAGAATTTAAACGTTTAAAAACTTTGTGTTTTATATTTACGTTTTACTTATCAGTTATAATTAATCATTACATTAATCTCAGTCATAACACAATAGATTAACTTTGTAGTTATCTCTAAACGTGTAAAGGGAACAACACTAGTGTTGATGGCGGCGGTGGTCTAGTGCTAGACCGGTCCCGTCTGGTGCTATCACTCGGGTGTTGCCAACCCCCTTAGTTTTGTCAATCTATCGACAGCTATGTGCTGGAACTTTATTGTATATTTTCACTTAACTTTCCAAGAAGTACCAATATTTTCATTTTACTACAACTCTTCCGTTTCAAAATTATAGTGCATATTTCTTTTTATGATGTCTCAAAATAATTGTTCACTTTCCCTTTTGAGTAACAAAAAAAGAATTTTATGGAGAAATATTTTATTCGAGTGGTTGAGAATTATAGTAATCTCACTTTTATTAAACAGTGTGATTTTTGTCTCTTTACAATAATTTTGAGACAGATAGAGTATTAAATAAGATCAATATAACAAAATAGAAAAAACGGATGGAGTATTAAATAAGATCAATAAATCTTGGATTTTTGTAATTCTCGTGAAGACAAGTCTATCTTATGATTTAAGTGCATTAACAGGTTCAAATGTAAGAAAATAGAAAAAAAATATTGAATACAAGTCGATTTAGAGATTCACATATTTGAAGTTTTGTACGTGATTTCAATATATATATATATTTTTTACATGGGTTCTGACTCGACAGATCCCATGGCGACTACCTTTTTAGATAGCCCGAAGTCATCGCAGGTGAACCTCTGTGGCCACATGGGGATTAATTTTCTCCCCAAGGTTTGAACCTGGGACCTCCAGGGCCTTTAACCACTTAAGAGACCAAATCCAAACAACTGGGTCACCCATTTACGTGATTTCAATATTTGATACTAGTTTGAAACTAAGTATAAATGTCCATGATCGATTGACCTTTTTAGTCATAAAGAACAAAAAGTATAAGCACTATTTTCAAATTTTCCAACAATAGATTCGTTAAAAAAATGTTATATAAAAATTATGCAATCCAATAAAACAAATAAAAGAAGCAATAGTTTTTGGTAATCCGTTCACTCAATCACACGAGTTTGATGACTTCTAAAATACCAATTATCTCTCTATGTTAAAACCCAAGTCTGGGGGTTGTAATATTATATAATTTCTTTTGGGCCCATTGTTTTTGGCCCGTTCTAATTAGTTAGCCCATGTATTGCTTTCCTTTTGTAGCATACCACCTACCAGAAACGTTTCACTGCCACCTGTTTCTTCGACGTTAAGATATTATCCTTCTGCTGCTCTTCAACTTTTTGGTAGGTATAGGGTTTGTTTTTGCTTTCCGATCGATTTAGTTATAACAACTTCTGATCTATAACAACTTTTGGTACAAATTTGTTATACAAATTTAGTTATAGATCAAGAAAGGATCGATTTATATCTTTATTTTTCTGTTTGTGTTTGTATTTTTATCTGTTCTAATTGAGATTAAAAGGTTTGGGTTCAAGATTCAATCTTTATTTATTTATTTATATTTTTTATTTTTTTATTTTTTTTTAATTTCTGTAAAAGATATAACTTTTTAACCTTTATTGTGTAGTTAGGGTTCGCCTTTCAACGAAAATGAGATGGCCGGCTATTTTCTTTTTCTGCAACAATCTGATTATAGAGGATGTAAAAAGGTATGAATTTGTTTCAAAAGCTAGCTTTTGTTTGATGTAATTGAATTACTAAACGTATATACAGAGTTTTATTTATTGAATGGATCTTTTGAGTTTAGTGATGTTGTTGCAGTTGAATTTAGGCTTAAACTTGGTTAATCCTAGAGGCCACTTAATGGAGGTTTTGAATGGATCTTTTGAGTTTGCTCATGTAAAAGTGGAAGTCACCACTAAATTTGCGTATTGGCCTTTGTAAGTTTGCGTATTCAAAGCAACCAACTTTTGATACAGGTATTCGAGGTCTCAGGTTCTTTCCTTTTTTTGGGTTTGGAGGTCGTGTATTTTTATTTTGTGCTTTTATTTTTGATTTATTTGCTGTTGTTAGCTACGTCGCATGTCGTTTGGGTAGTTAGTTTTATCAGCACATGTTATTTGTGGCAACGGATTTTACTATAATGTTACTGCATGTCACTCTTTAGGTGTACGGTTGCTACAACAACGGTTGATCTTTGGGTTTTATGTGTGCTTATATTACCTATATATACTTGCTTCAGAGTTTTTTTTTTGAACTTGCTGATCACATTTTCTTTGTCTCTCCATATGAGTAGCTATGAAGAATGTGTAAAAAACTGTCAGTTGCTTGCCTGTACCCTTTATATCTGTTAGTATTTTCTTTATAAACAGGGCCACTAAGAAATGTATTAAAGAGAGAATTGGCCACTGAATATGAATGCGAAAGCGAAAGGTATACGTCTGACCCTGAAATCAAAAGATTAATCCCTGACATATCTGTTAATTGTTTGCTGTACCCTTTATACCTGTTAGTATTTTAGGTTTGGTATAGTATCTGTTAATTGTTTTGACGCATCGTCAGGTCTGAGGCTAGCTTTTTCTGACTGCAAATTTTGGTTTTCCTGACTTTCTGAAATAGTTTTTTTGCTTACTGATTTGCAGCCACATTGTTTAGGCGATGATGATAACTTTGTACATTTACATTTTGTCGGCGCGCGTTCGTCGGCACGGCAACCAGAGTTGGGGTTGCAGCCACGACGTGCATTTAAAGTCGATTACATACGTACATATCTGAGCCTGACTGAGATCAGAAGTACGCCAAGATGGAAGAATATCAGGTTCGTTTGCTGCCATCTCCTGCTTGAAATGCTAGCTTTTTCTGACTGCAAATTTGGGTTTTCATGACTTTCTGTAATAGGTTTTTATTTACATTCTTTCGACGCGTGTTCGTTGGCGGGGCAACCAGATCTGTGGCTGCAGCTACTGAAATATATATATTTTTTGGGCCTGTATAGCTAGCCCAAAAACATAACAATGGCCCGTATGTTTAACCTAGAACCACAAAGGTTTACAAACTTGAATAAATTATTGTTTCTCAGACACGTTCTTTACGCAATGATGATAAGTTTGTATATTTACTTTCGTTCGGCGCACGTCCGTTGGCGGGGCAACCACAGTTCGGGTTGCAGCTACGACGTGCATTTAATGCCGACGACATACGAATATATCTGAGCCTCATTGACATAGAAGTACGCGAAGATGAAAGAATATCAGGTGCGTTTGCCCCCGTCTCCTGCTTCAAACGCTAACTTTTTCTGACTGCAAACTTTTGTTTCCCTGACTTTCTGAAATAGTTTTTTTATCGATGATTTGCAGCCATGTTGTTTAGGCGATGATGATAACTTTGTACATTTCCATTTTTTCGGAGTGCGTTCGTTGGCGGGGCAACCAGAGTTCAGAAGGTGTGGTCCCTCGCTCAACTACAGTCGCTGATCCGAGGTATGTTGGATTTGTAGGATTTTTGGATACAATGTGTGTTTTGTTATTATTATTTCATTTACCACGTTTCAGTTATTTTGTGGATGCATCAGGTATCTTGATGAAATGGAGTCCTAGGAGTGAAGGGTGGAAATAAGAAGACATTGACATTGGTGACCGAACTTACTTCCAGAGGTTAGTTTCGGTTTCTTCAATTAACCTACATCAGTGAAAAAAAAATGCACTGTTCCGTTGCTAACTAAGCTTCGGAAAGCTGTTATTTGGAACTTCTACTTTGATTTTCAAATTCAAGAAGATTAATAGTGGCTTGGTAGGGCGAAAATCCCAATTGGTTTACTATGATGCATATGTTGAATTCATGATTTGTTTTAGTATGCTATGCGATTGAGATGAAAGAATATCAGGTGCGTTTGCTCCCATCTCCTTCTTCAAATGCTAACTTTTTCTGACTGCAAACTTTTGTTTCCCTGACTTTCTCAAATAGTTTTTTTATCGATGATTTGCCGCCACGTTGTTTAGGCGATGATGATAACTTTGTACATTTCCATTTTTTGGCGTGTGTTCGTTGGCGGGGCAACCAGAGTTCGGGTTGCAGCCACGACGTACATTTAATGCCGATTACATACGTACATATCTGAGCCTGACTGAGATCAGAAGGTGTGGTCCCTCGCTCAGAGGTATGTTGGATTTGTAGGATTTTTGGATACAATGTGTGTTTTGTTATTATTATGTCATTTAGCACGTTTCAGTTATTTTGTGGATGCATCAGGTATCTTGATGAAATGGAGTCCTAGGAGTGAAGGGTGGAAATAAGAAGACATTGACATTGGTGACCGAACTTACTTCCAGAGGTTAGTTTCGGTTTCTTCAATTAACCTAGATCAGTGAAAAAAAATGTAAAAAAATGCACTGTTCCGTTGCTAACTAAGCTTTGGAAAGCTGTTATTTGGAACTTCTACTTTGATTTTCAAATTCAAGAAGATTAATAGTGGCTTGGTAGGGCGAAAATCCCAATTGGTTTACTATGATGCATATGTTGAATTCATGATTTGTTTTAGTATGTTATGCGATTGATTCTTTTTTTATTCTTAATGAATTCTTTTATAGGCAGAAGCTGCTGGAGTTGGCAAGGTTCGGCATAATAGATTGGCGAATCTAATTGGTTGTTGTGCAGAGGGAGATGAGCATCTTTTAGTTGCTGAATACATGGCCAATGTCATATGCTAACAAACCGTGTGACTCATTTACGTACTTTAATTTTAAATGCAAATTCTTATAGTATCGTTGCTCACTATACGAAAGTAAAGTAGTTTCATGACGTGTTACAGCTTAACGGCAAGCATCCCTCAAATAGAGCAAAAAAAAGCCCCCCCCCCCCCCCCCCCCCCGCGCAATGCGGGGGGGTCACATCCCTCGTTACATATAATAGCAAACATCACTAAAAACGG